>JARQOC010000007.1:202579245-202732763 GCA_033576535.1 Allobates femoralis | reverse complement strand
AATTTTACAGATCCCCAATTGCAAAGCAAAACATTTTGACAAAGTCCCCAACTATTGTAAAAGACTTTGGGACTTAGAACCTACCTTAGGGGTTTGGGCCCCACCCACCCCTGTTGCCTTGGACTTATGTTTAGCCTTTGAGGGCTCTTTTTGGCCTTTTGTGGGCTTTTCGTCTACAGGGTATTAATTTAAAAAAAAAATTAACCCTAAAGGTACCTTTACACGCCGCTACAGAAGGTTGAAAAAACCGGGTTTCGGAGAAAAATGTATCTTGCACCGTCAAATAAACCCAAAGGTAGCGGCGTTTTAAAGTAGTTTGGGTTGCCACCCGTCACTTTCGGGAACCTGTTTCGAGCAGTCCCCCTCTAAAACAGGTTGATTTCAACCCGTGGTAGCGGCGTTTTTAAATTTTACAGTAGGGTTTAAAGGTTTTTTCGCCCCCTATTAATCCCTGGGGCGTGCCACAGCCCCCGGGGGAAAATCCCCCCCTTTCAGCGATCATTGGGGGGAAGCTCCTGCATTACGTTTGGGTTTTTGTCGCTGTATAGGGCCCGGAAAATTTTTTAAGGGAAAGCTGACCAGTCACACTACAAAATTTGGGGCAATAGAAATCATGTATTAGCCAGCCTTCCTGCACTGGCTGGCCAATCATGATACTATTGATTGTCCAATCATTGTACGAGGTCCCCGTAAAACCACAACTTGGCACGCCTATGTGTTGTCCCTTTCTGCCCCCAGGGGCCGCCCTATTACCTTCTGTAGCGGGCGGGGTAAATGAGGGAAAGATGCTTTACGAAGGTTTAAATTGTGGCCCCTCGGTTTGGGGCCCCCAGGGATAGGGTGAAACCTTTTTTGTTGAGCAAATTTTTTAGCGGCGTTGGGGGGGAAAGGGGGGTTTCGGATAAACCCTTTGGGAAACCCTTGGTTTTGGGGCTTGTGCACGTGAGACACCCGGTTGGGGTTTCCCTTCGGGAGCGGCGGGGGGTTTTAAAAGGGACCTTTTCGTGTCATTTGGGAGTCATGAACAAATTACAGAAGTCAAATAATTACAAAACCATAAACACCAAAACATTTTTAGGCCAAAACCCCACATGTAAAATAGGGCACAAAAAAAAAAAAAAAAATAAAAACCCAAAAGGGGGTTTTGTCTCAAAGGCCATTCATGGGTAAGCATAAATGAGGTGTAAAGATTATTTTGTGCACCCATGTAGGACACGTGAAAAATAATGTATGTTATGTAGCAGCAGCTTTAAAAAGGGGGAAAAAAGGGCCCAAGGGGGGGAAAAAAACACACACTTGCTCTCTCGCCAAAAGATTCCCGAGGAGACACTTGGTGAATGGTACATCTGTAAGGCTGGCTTCACACCATGGTGCAGTCCGGTCCGGGGCTGTAAGGCATGAACCTGACAGCCCCAGACCGGATCAGCACACAGAACCGGAGGGCCAAATGTGCCCTCCAGTCCTGTGTGCAGCCGGATGGCTGTAATTACAGCCGCAGCTGCTGATTTTTCAAGATCGGCTAGCATGCAGCTAGCCGCGGTCCTGAAACAACAGCGGCTTGCAGCCTCTGGTATCCGGTTGCCGGATGCGGCCGGACCGGGGCAATCCGGTTCCATAGGCTCCAATGTTAGGGAGAACTGAATTGCCCCGGATCCGGGAGAATTTTGGGGTGATTTTTCTCCCCGGACACAAAAACGTTGCAAGCAACATTTTTGTGTCCGGTGAGAATAATCCGAATTCTCCCGGATTCATCCGGAGAGATGGAAACAGCATGGCAGAGAGCTGCCATCCGGTTCCATCTGGCCCCATAGGCTACTATGGGGTCAAGAACCAGTCCGGGGCTGTCTGGACAGCCCCGGACTGGACCTTGCCGTGGTTTGAAGTCAGCCTTAGAGTGAAAAAAACAAACAAAAAAAAAACAGTCACAAGACATGCCGCCATATGTGCAACACACAAATCACCAGCTTTAGGCACATTGTGATTAATATGTTTGGAAATTAGCCAGCAGGATTAAGATGCAACATAAATAAACAACACGGACACATTCCCCATGATGGTGTGGCAAACAGGGGCTATGCAATGCTACCATGACTATGCAAGTGTGTTAGCATTTACAAGGGAAAAAAGAAGCACATGAGGTAAAAACACACACACAAAAACTAGTAGTTCCAGGCAAAACATTACATGTATGCAGGGCAGGAGACAGTCACACACTCAGACATATACAGTGTTGGCCAAAAGTATTGACACCCCTGCAATTCTGTCAGATAATGATCAGTTTCTTCCTGAAAATGATTGCAATCACAAATTCTTTGGTATTATTATCTTCATTTAATTTGTCTTCAATGAAAAAACACAAAAGAGAATGAAGCAAAAAGCAAAACATTGATCATTTCACACAAAACTCCAAAAATGGGCCGGACAAAAGTATTGGCACCCTCAGCCTAATACTTGGTTGCACAACCTTTAGCCAAAATAACTGCGATCAACCGCTTCCGGTAACCATCAATTAGTTTCTTACAATGCTCTGCTGGAATTTTAGGCCATTCTTCTTTGGCAAACTGCTCCAGGTCCCTGGGTTGGTGACACATGAAGGATAGAAACACGGTTACGGGAACTGCTGCATGCTAATGTGACCTAACATCTTGCCTGAGATGTGATATAGGAGACTAATGAATGAAGCACATTACTGCAGGATGGCGCTATCAGTTACGCTATCAGTTACGCGTGGTGCACACACATGATGTTTCACATGTGTTCCCACCTTCATGGTTAACAGATATTAAAGGTACATGTCACAAAATATTTGTAGGTAGACAAAAGTGAATAAGGGCCGCTTTACACACACCAACTTATGTGACCAACTTCTGAATAGATCTCTGGTTGCAATGAAATCATGGACACATTGTTCCATTTTATGGCTGTGTACAAATGTAACAATGTGTCCATGATTTCACTGCAACCACAGATCTGTTCAGAAGTTGGTCACAGAAGTTGGTGTGTGTAAAGCGGCCCTAAGACACATCATGGCAGTACCCCTAAAATACAACAGTATTCGTAATCACAGCCAGTAGGTAAGGGGTACTCATTGAAGCCACAGATGATGAGGATTCAGATGGCGTCGCTTAGTTCAGAGTCCGTCATCTGTGGATGTAACATAATGTAACATCAACATGACATGTATCAGCCATGTGTTGGGCTAACATGCTTCATCAGCACATGGTACACACATGTGTACTTACCTTCATGGGTCAAGGGCCTGCACTTCAGCAAAAACGCCTGTAGGAAGTCCTGACGTCCTGTGTTCCACCCACCACTTTTTGTATGGTTAGCAGAGGTCACATGATCATTGCACATTTAAATTTTTGCCCTAGAAAAGTCTAAGTGCAAAACCAGATACGGTAATGCATGCATCTTATTAAGCACTTAAGAAACTGATCCAGTTTACATAGGGACCCATTATATAAAAAAGTATGCGTTAATTTACTGCATCAAAAAACCCTGCAAGCAGTGATTTTGGGTGCGTTAAAAATACGCATACCATTCTTTAACGGTGCTTTTAGACTTTTACCGGATCCAGGGCTTAAGTGTGACCCCAGTCTAACATGGCTTTCCCTACAGAGCAAAGGGGGTTGTGGTTGATGTCCAGGTTGGGTGTATGGTCTTTCGGAGTGCAGACCATACCTTGATTTAGGCCATCTAACGGACCAGGACTTGTCCACAGGGGTCTCATCTACACTGATTCTGAGGTTTTTGAACAGTCTTTTACTAAATGGTTTATACAGCACTTTGAACACATCGATACTGTGAGCACAACATTTAAACAAGTTCTTAGTATCATGTCTCCCTTTGGGGCACATTTCCTCCTCAGACTGCTCCATAACTCCTGGAACTGTTGATCTTGCTAGGTCATCCTCCTCCACGCTGCTAGCATCACACTCCCACACATCAGAGTTGGCTCAAGGTCGACACCCCACCCACAGGGACCAGTCAACCAACGGTATGACCATCGACCAAAGTGCACTGTGTCACGATCTCCACATTGCCTGTGTTGTTCTAGGTTTGTGGAGACTGTCAGGCAGGGGTGGCTCTGTGCCTCAGTCACCTGAATTCAGCTCACTTAATTAAGAGTCTATTTAAACTAGCTTGCAGCTCTGCTCTGGGTGAATTGTACATTTGTTTTTGGCTGTGTAGGACTTTTTCTCTTTGTGTTCTGAACCAGACCCTGCCTGGCTTTGTTTTTTACTTGGACCTGACCCTCTGCTAGTGACCTGAGTTCTCTTTCTGTTTTTGTATCTATGTACTCTGTTTCTGTCTCTCCGGCTTCCTGACTTCCGCTTGGATTTTGCTTCTGTTAACCCTTTGCTGTACTGCACCATTTACTGGACCTGACCGCAGATTGCTTTCACCTCTCTTTACTACTAGTAAGTAGTATAATTGTTATATTTACTTTCCATTTATTTCAGTTGGTTTTCTGCTCATCTGAGACTAGTTATTACTTGTAACCAGCGTCATACACAGACTACTCAGTTTATCTAACATCCATTATCATATTGATCCATTTGCCCAGGTCTACGCCAATAGTATATAGAGTAGATATGACAGGCTCAAACCCCAATTTAGGTGCTCTGGGGAAAAAAACAAAGCTAAAGTATAGGAGTAGCCCCGTCACACTAATATCATGAAAATAGAGTCTTTGCAACGACAGTCTTTTTTGTTGTGATTTTATTTTTGTGAAAAAGGTGGTGTAACAATCCAACGTTTCAGCTCTACATCTCGAGCTTTCATCAGGGATATGACTTGGTCCTTGGTTTCGGGGTGTATGTATAGGTGGTATAGATTTACTTTTGTGGTCCAGCTAGGGTGAGGTCATCCCTGTCAAGGGTAGTCCTGCTGGTCCGGACTCATTTGAAGTCATAGACGTCACAGGAGAGAATAAGGGGTTATTGTATTAGCACAGGTGGAGTACCTTAGGCTAGAAGGATAAATGAGAAGGAGATCTCAGGTGTGTATCGCTGGAGCGGTACCTATAGTGACCACAAAGTGTAGGGTCAGCACGTGACTCCCGTCCTTGTGTCCTAAGTCTGGTCTGGTCAAAACGCATGGATTTTTGAAAAAGCACCAAAAAACTCATCATGATGCGTTTTTTGGTGCTGAGCCAAAAACGCATTCAAAAAACGCATGGCACTTTAGTCATACATTTTTGCCATTGGGGCATGCGTTTTTTGTATTGGGGCCTATGGATGCGTTTTTGCATGCGTTTTTCACAAAATACAAGGGTGAAAAATACATGGAAAAACGCATCCACGACACAAGTGTGACCCTAGCCTTACACTGGGACACTTTCAAATTTCATTAAAGGTCTCTGCATTTCTTTGCCCATGTGATCTCCGCCAAGACCAATTTCCAGATTACACTAAAACAAATGTGAGACTCATCACTGAAAAGGATATACCAACATTCCATTGTTCATTGGTGACTTCTCTGCAACATGATAGCCAACATGATAGCGCAGTGGATATCTGGCTCGTAGCCCATCGTCACGTAAACGCCTTTTGATTGTGCATACACTGCTTGATGCCTTAGGCTTGTATTCTGACGTCTGAGTTCACTTACAATATAGACGAAGTACTACATTAGTACTATTTTAACTCACTCCTAACACATCTTTAAACCCCATATCCCCAACCCCACGACTATTGCTTTCTCTCTTCTTATCTTATCTTGCTTCTCCACACTACTACCCCCCCCTCCTTTACTTTTACTGGCTCACTTCATACTTCTGCAGACTGGATTGTTTCACTACTTCTACTTTAATCTACCCTTTAATTGCTTCTAACTGCACGACTATTGGCTAACCTCTTTGTTATATACTACTTTTCTCCACTACTGAAACGGCTGAGGTACATCTTTGTCTGCACTGGTATTGTAATAGATAAGTTATATCTTATTTGCCTACTTCTTGGTCACTTCTCACATAGAAACACGTCATACTCCAACGAGGGTCCTTCCCCTACAAAAAACAGTGTGCCTCTGTTTCCTTAGGAACATTCTGCCCTCTCACACTTAGTATATGGAGTGCCCACTGTCACACCTTAACCATTCAAATCATTAATTATACCTCTGTTAACTAGTGAGAAACAGCCTTTATAAGTCTGAAACATACTCTGTACTAAGATACCACTACCTACCTCTGGCTCGCTGTTACTTGAACCAATCTACAATTTGTAAGCATAATATATGACAGCCCTTTCCCCCTGATGAAACTATTGTCTTAACAATTTATTGAAATACTAGCATTACAGAATTTCTCAACCTGATTTTCTGCCGTGTGCACAGCTATAGTGGTGTATAATTAATCGCTCCGTAATACGTGGGGATAGATTGTGGGCTCCCTATTGCATTTGGGAAAGGCGATATTCCACCTGTTCAATCACCTGGGGAATTTGGATTAATAGTTGAGATTATAGCCAGCTAGTGTCCACTGGTCAACCTGCCTTAACCCCAACCTCTACAACACCATCATATAACCTCCATTGTCAGTGAACCTACAAGATTATCAGACCCTTTGACTCAGCCTTTCGGCTGACTAGGTAACCCCTGATACTCCCTCTCACTCGAAGTACTCTGACTTCACTCTGAGCACAGGGACACCACTTTGGACAACAGGGGATTAAGGATACACATACAACCCTACACCCCTAGGCTCGGGATTCTAGCAGTCCAATTACCTGTTCTCACTTGTATCTAGCTTAAACATTCTTACCCAGAACTGAACCACCCCCTTTAACCATTATAACACCTCCATTTTGAACTCTCAAACCCCTGACTGACCTTATACCAGTCAGTAAGCAATCTAGTACACGTGGGTGCCCGCTCCTCCTATTAAGCTTACCTACTTTAATACGACCACTCCTAAAACAAACACTGGAAAATCCAAACCCATTCTCTCAGAATCCAAGGTAATGCGCTCGACGCAGAAACACCGATCAAGGTCCCCCAGGCCACAACAAAAGGACCCTTGGCCCCAGGTACAGGAACAAATGGACGATTGTAAATCCGACGACCTGCAAACTCTGAAACAAAAAAGGAAGGAAATGGCCACAAAGAAGACCTCCTTGCAGAAACTGGCAGTTCTGGACGGCTCAGATGAGGAGGCTGAGGCTTCTCCCAGCGCAAGTCCTGCTAAGCAGCGTATGAGGAAGGAAGGCCCACCCATATCGGGATCCAATCCGTTGGACACATTCGACTGGACCCAACCCATCGACCAGAATTTCTTCAAAGGTATTTTCTCCGCATTCAGTCAGAAGTTAGACTCCAGATTCGATCAACTCCAGATTTCTCTAGATTCGGTCTCCCACAGGACTGACAAAAACGAGTCAGACATCTTTGACTTGAAGAATAAACATGACAAACTGGAAAAAGAGCACCATCTCCTCAAAGAAGAACTTAGAACGGTGAAAAATAAAATGACGGACCTGGAGGATAGGGACAGGAGACAGAACCTTAAGTTTAGGGGAATCCCAGAGTCTGTAAAAAGCGACCAACTGGGACCGTACATTAAGGATCTCCTAAAACGCACGATCCCTACCCTGACGGATCTCGACACAACGGTGGTCAGGATCCACCGCCTACCCAAGCCTAAATCCCTGAAACCTGAGACCCCCAGGGACGTCATAATGAAATTTCATTTCTTCCATGTCAAAGAACAACTTCTGGACTATCTTCGATTAAAAAAAACTCTCCCTGGACCCTACGACAATATCAAGGTCTTTGCGGACCTCTCCAGAGAAACCATGCTCCAGAGGAGGAGACTTACCCCAATCACTAACCTGCTCCAAAACAACCGTGTCCAATACAGATGGGGATTCAATCCCACCAAAGTTATTCTCCACCATCAGGGGAAATCCACAACTATACTTGAAGTAGAAGAGGGAATGAGGGTTCTTAGGGATCTAGGAATCATCATATCTTAATTGGATCATATCCATAACAGAAAGGCTGAAGAGAATAGCCATAACTTTAGCCACCCAAGGAGGTAGTTCAGCGTAATCTTAATTAGATTCCCTCCGTTATGGGTCAAGTTGTGGTCACAAGTTTACACTTTTCACCTGGCACTAAAATAGATTTAGAGAAAGTTTTCAGTTCTACCACCAATGTATTGTTTGCGCTAACAATGGAAAGGATCCCCTTATCTAGTCGCTCTCACACTCTGAGCCCTTTCTTCGTCACGACAATTGTAGGGTATGTCACTTAAATTCTTGTCACAGAACGTTAACGGCCTTAATTCTCCCCAGAGGAGATATTTTCTGTGGAAACTTCTTAGAGAGACCGGGGCAGATGTAGTAGGTCTGCAGGAGACTAAGTTCTCTTCCCTTAAGCCACCGAAATTCAGCAACAAAAACTTCCAAAACATTCGTTGTGTAAACAACTCGAAAAAGAAATGGGGAGTAGCTCTAATGATCAAGAACACTATCTCCTTCGAGGAAATCTCCACATTTGAGGACCCGAACGGCAGATATTTGATTCTAATATGCAAACTAAATGACCATATTTTTACCCTAGTCAATGTCTACGCCCCAAACAAAGGGCAAGTAACATTCCTAAACAAGCTTATGAGGATTGTCAACACTAACCAAAAGGGAGAGCTGGTGATCTTCGGGACTTCAACATAGTTCCCAATGGATCACTTGACTCCTCTACCAAATCCAGACAGCATTTGGAGTCACTGGATCCATGGCTGATTAAGAACGATCTATACGACACCTTTCGATGTCTCAATTCCACGTCTTTAGAATTCACATATTTTTCCAAACGCCACCAATCTTACTCTAGAATTGACCTTATCCTCACCAACATTTTCACCCTTTCCAAGTTTCTCAAGGTCTCAATTGGTACTAGAACTTGGTCCGACCATTCACCTGTTACTTTCGAACTCAAGATTGGCCCGATAGTAACCTCTCAAAGACTTTGGAGAAACAACAGTCTACTATACACTCACCCAGCATATAAAAAGGAAATCGAAAAAACCATAGTAGACTACTTCAAGGTAAATGATACGGAGGATGTTTCAACCCCTATACTCTGGTCCGCTTTCAAAGCTGTTCTTAGAGGCAAAATGATACAACTGAACGCACAGCATAACAGGAAAAACAGAGAAAAAACACAAACCTTGGTGAACCAGATACACAATCTGGAACAAAAGCAAACATCTAGTCCTAGTCCCGATCTCTCCTTGGACATTTTGAAACTCAGGTCAGAATTAAAATCCCTCTTATCCTCCGAATATGACAGGATCTCCCAAATTCTCAAAACCAACCATTACTTTTCTGATGATAGACCCTCCAAACTCCTAGCAGCAAAAATTAAACACCAGAAGCTGAAATCCAGAATTAAAGAGATTAGGAACCCACTTGGCCAAACTCTTAAACACCCGAAGGATATAGCCGATACCTTTGCTCACTTCTACACCTCCCTCTACAATTTGAAAAATAACCCCTCCACTTTGGAACCCTCGGATCAAGATATCACTGACTACCTAACCAACCTTGACCTGCCCTCACTTACAGATCGTGACTTATTGGACCTCAACTTACCATTCACGACATCTGAGATTTCAGAAGTCATAGGACAATCGAAAGTGGGCAAATCACCCGGTCCTGACGGATTCCAAAATGAGCTCTACAAAATCTTCACAGATTTATTGTCCCCGTATGTTACCAGATTGGCCAATTACTCTGCTACCCACGGACACCTACCACCTGAAATGCTCGAAGCTGTTATTACGGTGATACCCAAAGGAAAGGGAGACCCGGCAGATACCAAGAACTATAGGCCGATCTCCCTCCTGAATTCGGACACGAAATTCTTAGCTAAAATAGCAGCTAATAGAATCAAAAATTACATCACCAAATTAATCCACCCTGATCAGGCAGGGTTCATCCCAGGCCGTAATACGGCTGACGCCACTAGGAGAGCCCTGGATCTAATCACCTCTATAGAGAATTCAAAACAACCCTCAGCCTTCTTGGCCTTAGATGCCGAGAAGGCCTTTGATAGGGTCCAGTGGAACTTCTTATTTCGCACCCTGCGAAGGTTTGGGTTCCAAGGCAATATCCTTCGTTTCATATCATCAATGTATGCCAATCCCACAGCAAGAGTATACTCTAACAATTTCCTGTCTCAAAAATTCCCCTTGACAAATGGCACGAGGCAGGGGTGCCCACTCTCCCCTATCCTCTTTGCCCTATTCATTGAGCCACTTGCATCTAGCATCAGAGACAATGACAATATTAGAGGAATCCCGTTAAATCAACGCCAACACAAAATATCTCTGTTTGCAGATGACATCCTCCTTTCAATTACCAATCCCCTCAAATCTCTCAGGCACCTGTCAAGGGTCATTGAGAGATTCTCCCAGCTCTCCTTCTACAAAATAAACGAAACAAAATCCCAGATCCTGGACTTTAATATAGAGGAAACACTACTCAAGTACCTCAAAGAAGAGTTTAACTATACATGGACGGAAAAGGAGATTTCTTATTTAGGGATTACTTTGACCAAACCCTGTTCAGCCACGGTACAGACGAACCTAACAAACCTATTTAACTCGTTCCATCAGGCCTACTTACGTCTTTCAAAAGTTGAACTGTCCTGGCTGAGCAGGATTGAAGCTTTCAAAATGACACTGCTCCCGAAATTCTTGTACATAATTAGATCCATCCCTTTGTTCATCCCGAAGAGATGGTTCATTAAACTCCAATCACAACTCCGTGCGTTCATTTGGCTCAATAAGCGCCCAAGAGTGGCCAGACTATCCCTCGAGAGGCACAAGAGAGTAGCAGGCCTAGGAGTTCCCAACTTGCACAACTACTACTTGGCATCCATCGCCAAACTCTCACAAAAATGGCTTATAGGCCCGAACGATTCGCCCTGGATCTCTTTAGAAGGAACGATCAATAACAATAATCAAAAAGCTCTAATCATGGCTTATTTAGTAAATCCCTCCAAACCTCCTCCTACTCACCCAATTACTAGAGCAACTATTCTAGCCTGGAGAGATCTTGTCAAAAAGGCAGCCAAATACTATACTTCTTCCATTCTCAACAAAATCCCTCTAGAAACTCTTGAAATTCTGATGCCGAACCTGGACCTCTCTCTCTGGAGGGATAAGGAGATTCTTTATGTTAATGATCTGCTTTCAGGAAACTCTATCATCCCCTTCCACATCCTCCAAGACAAATTCCCCCTCACTAGGGATGACCGAACTAACTGGAGAGTCATAGCCAATTACCTCAGCACTCACAATCTCAAACTCACAGCTCCGCAAGTAATTGACGAACTTATAAACTCCCCGCGGAAAGCCTCCCTTTGGGAAACGAGCTCTCTCTATAGAATCTTCAACGAAGAAGTCGAATTAATAAACCTCTCATTCTTTGGAGCTTGGGAGGAGGAGTTGGGTATCCACGTGGACCTGGGGAAAATGGCTAAAACTATTAAGACAGTGTATTCCAGCTCATCTTGTGCCACCCTCCACGAGTCTTACTATAAGGTCCTCTCACGATGGTACTATACCCCTATCAAACTATATCATATGAACCCCAATCACGACCCATCTTGCTGGAGAGGCTGTGGAAACCTGGGAACCCTCTCACATATTTTCTGGCACTGTCCTGTCCTGACCAATTATTGGAGAGATGTCAAATCTCTAATTACAAACGTTACTGGGATTCAAATAAACTTCACCCCAGAATTAATATTACTACTGATTGGCACAGAGGACCTCCCTCACCACATACGCTTCTTAACATCCCACATTATTTTGACTGCTAGAGTCCTGATAGCCTCGAGGTGGAACAAACCAGAACCCCCCACAGTGGATGACCTGATTGAAAGAGTGTCGACTCACTGTACTTTCGAGTACAACTTCGCTATACGCGCAAACAGGTTCCCAAAATTCATAGGGCGTTGGGAGACATGGTTGACAATTTTTTCCCCATCCCTCCTGCAATAGGCCGCTGACGTAAAAATTGATGATTTGACTGTTTCTTCCCCACAATGCTTTCAAGCTTGCATTACGATTTGCGACAAAATGCACAGAGTGTGTTTGGACTATTCAGTATTCGGATATTCATTTGTACCTTTCCAATTTTCTCTCTTTTTGTACGAGCGCTGTATTTGAATTTGCATATGTACTTACGACTTGTACCGTTCATGTTATTTGTTGGTTTGTTTACTTGTTACGTTTATTACCCTTCCCCCTCCCCCCTCCCCCTCCCTCTTTATTTATGTATCTAATTCCCTCCCCTCCCCCCTCCCTTGAAATTTCAATAAAGATATTTGGACAACAATACAGAATGGATCACTACGTGACATTATCCTATTCTGACAGGACTATGTGAGGAATGCAGTGAAAAGTCTTTGACAAGGGAATGTCTCACCTGTTCTTCTCCTGGGATAATGATATGGGGTGGCATAATGCATGCCCAGTAGCCCTCTAGACTTCATACACTAACAGCTCAATGTTACATTATTTGGTCAGGGAACAATTGATACGGCTATTTCTCCAAAAAGTCACAGGAAGAATGTTTCAACAGGACAATGGCAGGCTGCATGATATTTGTCCTGTGAGTAGCCTGCATAACCTAAATGCGTTACCATGTCCTGCAGCTGAGCTGCCATCAGTGGATCTTAATGATTTGTGTGCTCAAGTGCATTCAGTATAGAGGAACATTTCTCATAAATTGTCTAATAAATTAAGATGTTTTGAAATTTATGTTTTAATTTTTTCATTATTTGCATATCATTAACATGTCTATATGCTGTCATTTTTATAATTTTATGACTTTTCCTACTAGATGTTGCAAATCCAATGTTTAGGAGGGTATTTATGTTATATACACACTTATGCACTTTTGTACAAAACTTTTAGGCAGGAATAGAAAAAATAATGCTGAGTAAGGCTGCCTTCACATTTGCATTTGTGTCTGCATGCGTATGGCATGCAGACGCAAACGCAGCCCATACTTATGTGAACGCAGCGGAGAATCTCCGCCTGCGTTCACATTAGTATGCACCTGGCTAGCCAATAGGTCAGACTACCACCGCCAGCAGGTACATATGTGGGTATTGGATCACTCAACTGTGAACTTTAATGACTTAAAAGATCATGCTATAACTGTGTTAAGAGATCCAGTGTCTGCAGAGCCTGCAATACAATCCTGGCAGGTTAACACCTCTCCCATAGACTTTAAACCCGTTTCTACAGATCCTGCAAAAGTAGAAAGACAAGCTGTAGCAGATAACTCAGATGATGACATGCGTAACCAGGTGCTGCAGTTAACCAAAAACATGGACTATGTACTAAAGCTCTTGCAAACCATGCCTGGGGCACCACCTCTAAGCAAATTCCAACTAGCTAATAGCCCTGAGGATGTCCCATGGATGCGGAGGAAGAACAATTCGCCCGTGCAGGCGACCAGCGCCCCATTCCAACGTAGACCCATGTCGCCCGTGGAGGGGACCAACAAGTTGCCCGTTCAGGGGACCGACACACCATTCCAACGCAGAGCCAGGGACTACATGGATTCTTCAGGACAACCTATCTGCCTGAGATGCAACAAACCGGACCACTTTGCAAGAGGATGTCCTTTAAGCATGAGATTCCTGGGCCTGAGGGCCAGACCCCAGGATTAGAGCAGCTGGGCCCATATGACTGGTGTAACCGGTACGTGGGAGGCCGTGGTACCTCAACATTACGCTAGAAGGAATCCCAATGTCAGCCCTACTGGATACCGGGTCGCAGGTCACTACGATCCCACATATCTTTTACAAACAATTTTGGTCTGATAACGATCTTGAATACCCAAACCCCAATTTTTATAATATTGCAGCTAATGGACAACCACAAGGACAGGTGGTTTACAGAGAAGCTACAATAAAGTTGGGGAAGGAGGAATTAAAAGGCCAAGGGTTATATGTGGTAGGAAAAAATCCTAATGAAAAATACCCCTACATGGTAATTGGTACAAATGTCATTGAAAACTGCTTTGGAGAAGTGTTGTTTTTACTTCGACAGATTGCTGAGACTGCTGGTTATGGGCGAATGAGAGTCATCCAAAGAGAGATCCGAGCACTCATCCAATAGCAACAGGTAAATCTATCTGGGGAAGAAATTGGCAGTGTGCGGGTAACAAACCTGGTTCCCATTGTGTTACCACCAAAATGTGAGATGATGATATTGTGTCGAGCAGCGGTAAGTCTCAGAGGAAAAGAATACCAGGCAATCGTAGCGCCGGTATATTCAGAGCATAGACCTACACTACTGACAGCCAGAGGGGTGGTGGATGTACGCAAGGGACGAGTACCAATCCGTGTATTAAATTGTGGGGAAGAGGAAGCAAAACTACCCCGGTATGCTACTGTAGTAAAGCTGTATACTGTTTGTAATAACAACATACAGGCAGTGGGACCTGTTCCCTCGTCTAGCCAGGCGTAGGATAACAACTCCAAAGGACAGCTAGAGGAGTGGTTTCAGCAGTTGCATGTAGGAACTGATGCCACCACTTCTCGCCAGAAGCGCGGAGGTTACCGGGTAGCACAGGAATTCAAGCAAATATTTAGTAAACATCCATTACATTTTGAGAGGATTAAAGGGGTACACCATCGCATACCCAGAGGAGATCATCCCCCAATTAAATTGAGACACAGACCCATTCCACCAAATCACTACCAACATGCCAAAGAGATGCTGCGGGACATGAAGGAGGCCAAGGATATAAGAGATAGCTGTAGTCCCTGGGCAGCCCCTTTAGTCCTAGTCAGAAAGAAGGACAGCACAATGAGGATGTGTGTGGATTACAGGGAGGTCAATAAGATCACTCACAAAGATGCTTACCCACTACCCCAAATAGAGGAGTCTCTTGCTGCCTTAATGACTGCTAATTATTTCTCCACATTAGATCTCACTAGAGGGTATTGGCAGGTCTCCATTGCAGAAGAAGACCGTGAGAAGACTGCATTCACAGCACCAATGGGACTATGCGAATTCAACAGCATGCCATTCGGGTTATGCAATGCACCAGGAACGTTTCAAAGAATCATGGAATATTGCCTGGGACACCGGAACTTCGAGATGGTACTCTAATACCTAGACGACGTCATCGTGTTTTCCAAAACCTACGAGGAACACCTGGAACACCTGGCAGAGGTATTTGAGGCTTTAGCAAAGTACGGGATGAATCTCAAACCATCTAAATGTCACCTGCTGAAACCTAAAGTCCAATACCTGGGACACGTGGTCAGCGCAGATGGAGTAGCACCAGACCCAGAAAAACTAACAGCTATTCAGGATTGGCAGAGACCAACCACCGTCACCGAGGTACGTCAGTTTTCAGGTTTGGTTGCGTACTACAAAAGATTCATTAAGGGCTACACAAAGATGGCAGTGCCCCTGCAAGATTTTCTGGTAGGCCAATCTAAGAAGAGAAGATCTTCAGAGCCATCATTGGAATGGGGAGAGGAACAAGAAAATTCCTTCCAAAAGATGAAGCAGGCTCTGACCGGTGAGGAACTCCTGGCTTACCCTGATTATAACCTACCATTCGTCCTTTACACCGATGCAAGCAATGTAAGCCTGGGAGCAGTCATTTCCCAGATCCAAGATGGTAGAGAGAAATTGCCTATGCCAGCAGAAAGCTTCGACCCACCGAGAGGAACCCAGAAAACTACAGTTCCTTTAAGTTGGAGTTCCTGGCCTTAGTCAGGGCTATAACAGAAAGGTTCAAGCATTACCTCGCAGCTTCGAAATTTACCATCTTCACGGATAATAACCCATTAACACATCTGGATACCGTGAAGCTTGGTGCATTGAGAAACATTGGATGGGCCGGCTATCGAACTATGACTTTACTATTAAATACCGGGCAGGCCGCAGCAACGCAAATGCTGATGCCCTCTCCAGAAACCCTTAAGTACATCTACAAGGAATTGAAGAAGAAGAGGATGACTTAGAGGAACTAGAACTCCCAGCTTTCCATAAAAGTAGAAAATGGAAAATAGCTGAAGATCACATCTATCAGAACCATCAGACTGTTGAACTAAACCCGTTGCCTCACTATGGATGGAAGGAGACTCAAGACAGTGATCCGGCAGTGAGGCTTGTAAAGAAGTTGATAACCCAAACGGATTCACGACTAGAAAAGAATGCTCCACCAGAGGCCCAACGCCTGTGGAAGGAAAGAAGCAGGTTATTCATCTGTCAAGGTCAATTGTGCAGATGGTATATCAACCCAAGAACACATAAAATGGTATGGCAAGTTGGAGTTCAAAAGAGAGATGTCCAAATGGTATTGGAAGCGTACCACGACGGAGCGGGACACTTTGGATGGAGAAAACTGGAAATATTGTTACGGAGAGATTTTATTGGATCAACATGGAGTCTCCATCGAGAGATGGTGTAAAAACTGTGGACCATGCTCATTAAGAAGAAGAGATCGTAACAACCAGAAAGCACCACTCAACCCTATCATCACCAAACAACCATTAGAATTGGTAGCCTTAGATCATGTCAGACTCGCACCCAGCAAATCAGGCTACACCTATGCTCTTACCACGGTAGACCACTATTCCAGATTCCTTGTGGTAGCTCCAGTAAAGGGTTTAACAGCTCAAACAGCAGCAAGAACATTTCAAGCTTATTTCTGCAGACCACGTGTTATCCAGTACAGGTATTGACAGACCAAGGACCTGCCTTTGAAGCTGAAATATTTCAAGAGTTCTGTCGCCTATACGGATGCAAGAAAATTTGCACCACGTCTTACCATACTCAAACTAATGGAATGTGCGAAAAGATGAATCACATGGTAATTGAATTGCTGAAAACTCTGCCCTTAGAAGAACGAAACCAATGGCCAGAGAAGTTACCAGATCTAGTTGACATCTACAACAACATCCCAGTAAGCTCAACAAATTGTACCCCTGCATACCTCATGAGAGCAAGACCAGGAAAATTGCCAGTAGACTTCAAAATAGGCATAGTAGTTCCTGAAGCAGATACTACAGATGCAGATTGAGATACTCATAGACAAGAACAATACCAGAAAATCCAAGAATGCGTTGAGAGAAGTCTGGAAAATCTAGAGGAAGACAAGAAATCAACTTCAACAAAAGTGCACAAGGAACACCCTTAACACCAGGTGAATTGGTTTTGAAAAGAAAAAGACTACACAAACTAGATGATCAATGGGAAAAAGAACCATACACTTTGTTACCATCCAGTTTTGATAACCAGAAAACCTGTTTAATCAGCAAAGACCATGGTGAAACAACTACAACAGTGTCCAGAGATCATTTGAAGACGTGTCCTCAACCACTTCAACCAGAAGAAAATGTACCTTGTCTAAACTCAGAAGAGAAAGAGAAACCAAAGACAGTCCATACAATCATTGGAGAGTTACCAGCGGATTGGCCTCAAATAGAAGGTACATATCTAATCCCAACTTTAATGTTTACACCAGCAGTAGAAGTGCCAAGAGTACAAGAACCACCCATTGTACTGGAACCAGAGAATCCTGCAATCGGTGTACCTGCCATTCCTACTGTGAGATCAGGTAGTTGCAGACTGCTACCCAGTTTACCAGTTACACACAGACCCACTCTCACCAAACCTACACCAGAATTACGTAGGTCAACACGTGTCAGTCTGGGACACCCACCACTCAGGTATAGAGAATAAGTTATAACATGTGGGAAAATGTAAATATGTTTAAAATGCATGTATATGTTATTAATGCTAATATACAGAAAAGGGTGAAGAGTAGGCAAAAACAACCCAAATCAGGTACATAACACCAGTAAGAGGAGTTGGCTTAAGGAGCTGTCTAGGGAGAGCAAAATCTTGCCCAGTAGGTGACCCCAGGGCCAGGAGGCCTACAGCGCTTATGACCCGGTAAAGGCCCCTGAAGTACCTAGGATTCCTACGCCGAGGCACCTGTATTGTTTATTTTTGTGTAACGTTTAACTTTAAGCTAACAGGGACTTTACCTGTTTAACTTTTTGAATTGTTCCCTTTTCTTATTTTTCAAAAATGGACCATAGCAACAGGACTGGTATTGGCAAAGTCTTTAAATATATCCCCGGCACACAATAAAAGAAGAAAGATGATTATCCTTTTTGTGTTTTTTATTTTGAAGGTGAAAAACAGGTTGTATCACACAACGTTTCGGCTCCAGTTGAGCCTTTCTCAAGTGAGTCCTGTTTGAGGTACTCAGCATATGACTCTGTCCTTTGTGTCAGTGCAGCAGCATGGTGGCTGGTCTGGGTGGATGGACAGGAGCCTTGGTATTGGCAAACACCTGTTTAAACACCTCTTAAACAGCCTGCAGCGGATGGACTACCGCTGTATGGACTGGTTACCCGTTTTCTTATGTATATACCTGGAAACTCCAGGAAGCTTAGAAAAATTATTTTAAAGCTCAAAAAAATTCTACATCTTGATACAAGCTGGTAGACTGGATGGCAGCAACACTCCTAACTGTAAGGCTGGTTTCACACTGCAGTTTTTTCCCTGATCAGGTTTGATCAGGTTTGTGTGCCAAAACCAGGAGAGGAACCAGGAAAGGAACTTGTAGAGAAAAACTATAATTGAAAGATTGACACCTGTTCTGAGTTTTGGAGACACTCCTAGTTTTGACACACAAACCTGATCGAACCTCATCACGGAAAAGACTGCAGTGTGAAACCAGCCTAAGTTTAGGTGTTATTCCTAGCCAACGGATCCTTGGGGGGGCGTTTTAGCCTCAAACAGACAGGGAAAGTTTTAGGGCCATTTTAAATTTCAAACTTTTTTCCAAACATAGGGAGGTTCGCCGTTTTTTTTGGAAATTTTTTAGATTTCCAATCCTGAACTGAATCTGCAATATTCGGGCCAAATTTGAAATTGGCGCACATATTCGGAGAAGGTTCGCTTATATCTACCAAGGATGAACCAATGTCATATTAATGACCTGTAGGAAAATAGAAGCTGAGCTGTGATTGATTGCTATAGGCAGCCTAATAAATCTCCAGCCAACAGTAAACTCTCCCCCTGCCCGGGCAGTATATGTTACCTAACACATACACACAATAGACAGCTCATGAGACTGACATATGCCTTAATTCCCTTTATGGCACATGTGTTGCACATTGGTTGTTTTTAATCAGATGTTTATGTTTGGAAATTAAAAATAGCACATGTATGAGGCGAGTTGTGTGAGGTGATTTGTGCACATCTGTGTCTGTCTGTATGGTGTGTGTGTCCCTGTGGGGTGAGTGCATGTGTCCCTATAGGGTGTGTATGTGTGTGTGTCCCTGTGTGGGGGGGCCTGTGTGGTGTGTGTACCTGTGTGTCTCTGTTGTGTGTGTCTCTTTGTGGTGTGTGTGTGTCCCTGTGGGGTGAAGGCATGTGTCCCTATAGGGTGTGTATGTGTGTGTGTCCCTGTGGGGGGTCTGTGTGGTGTGTGTACCTGTGTTGTATGTGTCTCTTTGTGGTGTGTGTGTGTGTGTGTCCCTGTGCGGTGAGTGCATGTGTCCCTATAGGGTGTGTATGTGTGTGTGTCCAGTGGGGGGGGGTCTGTGTGGTGTGTGTGTGTCTCTTTGTGGTGTGTGTGTGTGTGTGTCCCTGTGGGTTGAGTGCATGTGTCGCTATAGGGTGTATGTGTTCCCTTGGGAGTGTGTGTGTGTCAAGGTAGAAAATACGCTCTTCCACTATACTTATATTTTCTTTATATACTTTTATATTATATATTTTTATTAATGCTCTAGGTGAGAAACAATAAGTTTTTCCCTTAACCTAGTATCCAATAGATATATCTGCCTGCTGAAAAGAAGATACTGTTGTGTTGGGATGGATGAGAACTGAGGAGATAAGATGTCCTTTGGATGCCTGTGTTAAGGAGTATCAGGAGAAACCTGAGATGTCCCACATACCAGGAGCCCAGAGATGGCACCGTGTCAAGAAGAAGGATGGACTCAACAGAGAAGACAAAGGACTAATTATTACTAACAGAGATAGATATATTAGCCTAACCCCACCTAACCCCCATCTAATCCCACCTTGTCCTGGCCAATTCACGCCTATTCCCTAGAGTATAAAATGCTGTGTACCCGGAAATAAAGTTCAGTTGCTGTGACCATTGCCATTGCTTAATAAAGCAACGAACATATTATAAGTTTGAACCAGATTCTCCGTCTGATTTACTCTTATCTGATACCATATGTTCATAGTCTAATTTGGAATGACTGGTGAAGGAGTGTATTGTCGCAACGACCCCGACATGTGTGTGTCTCTTTGTGGTGTGTGTGTCTTTGTTCGGGTGCGTGGTGAGTATCCAATGTTGGGGCTGCACCTTAGTGACTTTACACTTGCTGTTACTCTTTGTGTGCTTGTGGTGTGTATACATGGTCGCTGTGTGCTGGCGCCGACCAATGAGAATAGCGCCTCACTTACAGCGCTAAATTTGAAACTCAAAGTCCTCCATTATATCTCAATGGGAAGTGAGGCGCTATTCTCATTGGTCGCTGTGTGCTGGCGCCGACCAATGAGCATAGCGCCTCACTTACAGTGGTAAATTTGAAACTCAAAGTCCTCCATTATATCTCAATGGGAAGTGAGGCGCTATTCTCATTGGTCGCTGTGTGCTGGCGCCGACCAATGAGCATAGCGCCTCACTTCCCATTGAGATATAATGGAGGACTTTGAGTTTCAAATTTACCGCTGTAAGTGAGGCGCTATTCTCATTGGTCGGTGCCAGCACACAGCGACCAATGAGAATAGCGCCTCACTTCCCATTGAGATATAATGGAGGACTTTGAGTTTGTAAGTCCTCCATTATATCTCAATGGGAAGTGAGGCGCTATTTCATTGGTCGCTGTGTGCTGGCGCCGACAAATGAGAATAGCGCCTCACTTACAGCGGTAAATTTGAAACTCAAAGTCCTCCATTATATCTCAATGGGAAGTGAGGCGGTATTCTCAATGGTCGCTGTGTGCTGGCGCCGACCAATGAGAATAGCGCCTCCCTTAGAGCGGTAAATTTGAAACTCAAAGTCCTCCATTATATCTCAATGGGAAGTGAGGCGCTATTCTCATTGCTCGCTGTGTGCTGGCGCCGACCAATGAGAATAGCGCCTCACTTACAGCGCTAAATTTGAAACTCAAAGTCCTCCATTATATCTCAATGGGAAGTGAGGCGCTATTCTCATTGGTCGCTGTGTGCTGGCGCCGACCAATGAGAATAGCGCCTCACTTACAGCGCTAAATTTGAAACTCAAAGTCCTCCATTATATCTCAATGGGAAGTGAGGCGCTATTCTCATTGGTCAGCGCCAGCATACAGCGACCAATGAGATTAGCGCCTCACTTCCCATTGAGTTATAATGGAGGACTTTGAGTTTCAAATTTACTGCTGTAAGTGAGGCGCTATGCTCATTGGTCAGCGCCAGCACACTGTGACCAATGAGAATAGCGCCTCACTTCCCATTAAGATAGATGGAGGACTTTGAGTTTCAAATTTCCCGCTGTAAGTGAGGCGCTATTCTCATTGGTCAGCAGCAGCAGACAGCGACCAATGAGCATAGCGCCTCACTTACAGTGGTAAATTTGAAACTCAAAGTGAGGCGCTATGCTCATTGGTCGCTGTGTGCTGGCGCCGACCAATGAGCATAGCGCCTCACTTCCCATTGAGATACACAGCGGTCTTTAGAGCTGTGCATGGCCGGGCCCTTGGTTCTATTTTTGGCCACGGCGCTCGGCTCTTGTCGGTCGTCGCCGGGGCGGGAGACTCGCAATGGACCTACGTGTTGGAGTTACCGCGGCTGCAACGACTCACCACCTGGGAGACGGGTTATTGTTAGTATGTGAAGCCACAGCCACAATGGGGCAATATTATTGTACTAGATGGTGGCCCGAATCTAACGCATTGGGTATTCTAGAATATAGAAATAGGGATTGCATGGGGAAGGCGGGCTGAATAGGGAAGGACCTTAAGGACGGAGCGGCGGGGGGAGGACGGCGTGGCAGGGGGAGGAGGATGGAGGAAGGAGTGGCACAGGTAGGTGGAGGATGGAGTGGCGGGGGGAGGAGGATAGAGGACTGAGGAGGTAGTGGGCGGGTGGGGGAGGATGGAGCGGTACAGTCAGGGGGAGGACGGAGCACAGAGCGGCGGCGGGGGGAGGAGAACAGAGGATGAAGTGGCGGGGTGGGGGAGGATGGAGCAGCACAGGCAGGGGGAGGATGGAGAATGAAGTGGTGGAGGGGAGGAGGGCAAAGGAAGGAGGAGGAAACGGTGGGGTGGGGGAGGATGGAGCAGCACAGGCTGGGGAGGATGGAGGATGTAGTGGCGAAAGGAGGAGGACAAAGGAGGGAGAAGGAAGGGGTGGGGTGGGGGAGAACGGAGCGGCACAGGCAGGGGAGGAAGGAGCAGACTCACACACAGACTCAGACCCACACACATACACACACAGACTCACACTCACAGCCACACACACACACTCTCACCTCTCTGTCCCCTGGCGGTGTCAGTGCTGGCCCCCATGTCCCTGTTGCTGAGCGTGGTGTCCTGCGTTGTCAGCAGAGCATAGGTGTGGAGCAGGCGGGCGCAGAGGTGGCAGGGGGAAGGATGATCCTGGGTGTCAGCCGCCTCCTGTCAGTGCAGCTGGACCCCGGCTGGCATGTGCTGCTGCCATCTCCTCAATGGCAGGCACGGAATGTGTGGGCAGAGGCTCCAAGGGGTGGTGACAGACTGTGTGGCCGTAGGATGAAGGAGAGTGTGGAAGAGCCGCACGATGCGCGCTCCCATTGCTCCCTGCACCCTGGGAGCCCAAACCCCGCCAGCCCCCGATCCCCAATGTCAGTGGGCGGCACACTCCCCCGGGGGGTTGGTGTGTGTCAGACTTGCTGTGTGGCACACAGTCGTCTGCTGCCGCCGCTCCCTGTATCGTAGGACCCGCGACGGAGCGTGCATATGAATGTGGAGCGTGTGTATGCATGTGGAGTTTGCATGCATATAGCATGTGTGTATGTATGTATGAGTGTGTGAAGCATGCATGTACGTGGTGTGTGCAAGTGCAGAATGCGTGTAAGTGGAGCATGCATGTGCAGAATGCGTGTACATGTAGCGTAGATGTGGAGCATGTGTGCATATGTGGAGCATTCATGCTTCACACATGCATGCATCACATATGCACTCAGACACTACAGGCATGCTCCACAGACATACATACGCACGCTCCACATGCACACACACGCTCTGGTACACACTTTCTACATGCTCCACACACACGCTCTACATATATATGCACACTCCACATACACTCAGTCTACATACACATGCATGTACACTCCACACAAGCACTGACGCTTCCCATACGCATGCATGGTTTACACATGCATGTGTGAAGTGTGCGTGTGCGGAGCATGGGGATGTATGTAGACTGTGCATGTGGAAAGTGCGTACAGGAGCGTGCAAATGAATGTGGAGCGTGCATGTGTATGCATGTGGAACGTGTGTGCATATAGCGTGCATGTGTTTGTATGTTGAGTGTGCGTGTGTGGAGCATGCATGCACGTGTTTTCGTGAGTTTAAGGTAAGAATATGTGTACATGGAGCATGCAAGTGCAGAATGCGTGTACATGGAGAATGCATGTGGAGTATGTGGATAATGCGAGCGTGCACATGTGGAGCATGTGTATGTGGATCAAGCATGTGTGCCTATGTTGATAAAGGGAGCATGCAGGGTGTGTATGTGGAGCAAGCGTGTGGAGTAAGCATTAGGGGACTCACTGCGTGACACAGGTCCTTGTGGTGTGTTAGGAGCTGAAAGTGGTAAGACAGGAGGAGGGTACTGGGAGAAGGGGGTCACGAGAAGCTGGGGTTGCTGAGAGTTGGTGGATGCTGAGAGCGGGGGTGGGGTGCTGGGAGTTGAAGGGGTGCTGGGAGCGGGCAGGGTGCTGGGAGAAGCTGTGAACCTAGGGGTGCTGAAAGGCAGTGGATGGTGGGAGGGGTGGGGTGCTGGGAGCAATATGGGTGTACAGGGAATGAGGGAGAGCAGGTAAGGTGGGGGTGCTGAGAGCCATCAGATACTGGGAGCAGAGGGGGTGCTGGGATGTAGGGGGGTTCATTGGTGGGAATCGGGTGGTGCTGGGAGTGAGGGGGGTGTGGGAGCGGGGAGATTCCGGGAGGGCAGGGAAGCCGCGAACCAAAGGTTGGTGTGAGCCGGCGGGTGGGGGGGAAGCTGGGAACGTGGGTGTGCTGTAAGTGGGCGGATGGTGGGAGGAAGCAGGCAAGCGGAGGGTGCAGAATGCTGGCAGATGTGGTGAGCCTGTGGTGGGGATGTGCTGTAATTTGCTGGGAGGCGTTGTGTCCTGGGGCCGGCGGGAGCAGCGGGTGCTGAGGTCCGGTGGGTGCAGGCAGTGCTGGGTTGGGTGCTGTGAGCCGAACGGGAAGAGAGGTGTGATCGTGGCGGGGGTTAGTGTGCATGAGGTTCCGGTGGGAGTCAGCTGCGGCAGCGCTGCGGCAGTGCTATGTTTTGTTCTGCCTCTTTCTGTGTATGGAAATCCAGCGTCCCTGATTGGTCGCGCGGCGCGCAAACTTTGAATTTGCGCCACACGGCTCTTTTGCATACTGGCCACTTCCGTCTGCGGCGCACAATTTCGACCTCAGACGGAAATGGCCATTAACAATTATATAGTAGATGAAGCAACAATAGGTCATTGTAATGTACTCCACTTGGGCCAATACATTAATAATGTCCCTCAGTGTAGTATAATGTACCCCATTATGTTTGCCAAAATCTCTTTAGTTGCCCCCATAAAGTTTAATGTCCCCATTTGTGGCCTCATACAGTAAATTGTCCCCTCCTGTGGCCCCCATGTAGTATTATGTTTCATAATGTGTCTTCAATATAGTACAATCTACTCCCTTTTTTGCCCCATAGAGTATAACATTCCAATATTTATTATTATTATTATTATTATTTATTTATATCCATGGTGCTGTACATGAGAAAGGGTTACATACAAACAAGTTAAAAATACAGTGAACAAACTAACAGTGACAGACTGATACAGAGGGGAGAGAGGGCTTTGCCCTTGAGGGTTTACATTCTACAGGGCAATGGGGAGGGAAACAGCAGGTTGGGTCTGCTCGGGTAGTGGTGGAGTGCCGGGTCCAATCGTGGTAGAGCGCTGTGTCCAGTGGTAGCGGAGCGCCGGGTCCAATGGTGGTAGGTGGCACCATGGTCATTGCAGGCTGTTCTTTAGGGCAGGGACACACTCTCCTAGTTACATCCGAGTTTGACGGAGGAGATTCGGAAATGGCTGGAGCAGTGACCCTGAACGGCCTCTCCCTGTCAGGACGGGAGTATGATGCTGCACAGAAACACAAGCAGTTGACAGCCCCGTCCTGACAGAGAGAAGTCGTTCAGGGTCACTGCTCCAGCCATTTCTGAATCTCCTCCGTCAAACTCTGATGAGTGTGTCCGAGCCATTAGACTGAATATAGCATTCATAAAGAACAATTTTTCTGTCAAGGGCCATTTGGATATTAATAATCTCATTTGCGGGTCATACAAAATGATTAACTAAAAAATGGTCCTGCGTGGTCAAAAAATTAATTTACTCACCCTAACATGATGGCTGGAACAGCTTCTCTTTGGTGTGAAGAGTGATGTATTGTAATATTAATGATTTTCCTATTTGTAACTGCATTTACACTGTGTGCAGAATTATTAGGCAAGTTGTATTGTAGAGGATTATTTTTATTATTGATCAACAACTATGTTCTCAATCAAACCAAAAGACTCATAAATATCAAAGCTTAATATTTTTGGATGTTGGAGTGGTTATTTTTAGATTTGGCTATCTTAGGAGGATATCTGTTTGTGGAGGTAACTATTACTGTGCAGAATTATTAGGGAACCTAATAAAAACCTAATATATTCCCATCTTACTTGTTTATTTTCACCAGGTAAACCAATATAACTGCACAAAATTTAGAAATAAACATTTCTGACATGCAACAACAAACCCCCAAAAAATTAGAGACCAACATAGCCACCTTTCTTTATGATGACACTCTACAGCCTTCCATCTATAGATTGTCAGTTGCTTGATCTGTTTAAGATCAACATTGCATGCAGCAGCCACCACAGCCTCCCAGACACTGTTCCGAGAGGTGTACTATTTTCCCTCCCTGTAGATCTCACATTTTAGGAGGGACCACAGGTTCTCTATGGGGTTCAGATCAGGTGAACAAGGGGGCCATGTCATTATTTTTTCTTCTTTTAGACCTTTACTGGCCAGCCACACTGTGGAGTATTTGGATGCATGTGATGGAGTATTGTCCTGCATGAAAATCATGTTTTTCTTGAACGATACCGACTTCTTCCTGTACCACTGCTTGAAGAAGTTGTCTTCCAGTAATTGGCAGTAGGTCCAGGAGTTGAAGTTCACTCCATCCTCAACCCGAAAAGGTCCCACAATTCATCTTTGATGATACCAACCCATACCTGTACCCCACCTCCACCTTGCAGGCGTCTGAGTCGGAGTGGAGCTCTCTGCCCTTTACTGATCCAGCCTCTGGCCCATCCATCTGGCCAATCAAGAGTCACTCTCATTTCATCATTCTATAAAGCTTTTGAAAAATCAGTCTTAAATATTTCTTGGCCCAGTCTTGACATTTTATCTTATGTTTCTTGTTCAAAGGTGGTCGTTTTTCAGCCTTTATTACCTTGGCCATGTCTCTGAGTATAGCACACCTTGTGCATTTTGATACTTCAGTAATGTTGCAGCTCTGAAATATTGCAAAACTGACGGCAAATGGCATCTTGGCAGCTTCATGCTTGATTCATGGGCAGTTATTTTGCGCCTTTTTTGCCCTTCTTGCGACCCTGTAGGCTATTTGCCATGAAATACTTTGTTTAATTGTTCAGTGATCACGCTTCAAACGTTTGGCAATTACAAGACTGCTGCATCCCTCTGCAAGACATCTCACATTTTGGACTTTTCAGAGCCCTTCAAATCTCTCTTCTGACCCATCTTGCCTAAGGAAAGGCATTTGCCTAATAATTAAGCACACCTTATATAGGGTGTTGATGTCATTACACCACACCCCTCCTCATTACATGCACATTTGATTTACTTAATTGGTAGTTGGCTCTCAGGCCTATACAGCTTGGAGTAGGACAACATGTATAAAAAGTATCATGTGATCTAAATACTCATTTGCCTAAATATTCTGCACTCAGTGTACAGGTTTGCATTGGTCAGTCTGGAGCACAGTCAACTCTGCAATACGTTTTGTAAAGAACATGCAGCAGTAAGTTTATCCAAACACTGAAAGAGTAAGGTGTTCTAGACACTGCATGTCTCCTCACAGTGGGAAATTCATCACAGCTCATAAAACATTTATAGAACTAAAGCAGTGGGAGATCTGTTGTATATATCACATAAGAGGCACTGAGACTGCTGTGTACATCACATAGGAGATACTGAGACTGCTGTATACATAACAAAAGATACATTGAGTCTGCTGTATGTACAACACATTGGAGACAGAGACTGTTGTGTATACATCCCATAGACTGCTGTAAATGCATGAAATAGGAGGCACTGGGGCTGGTATATATACATCACATAGGATATGCTGTGTGGGGTACTATTTGATCACTAAGTAGTAGTAATATGTTGTCTAGTCATGGTGTCAAGATATTTTTTCCTTGCATTTAATATTATTCAGTCACTATGTGCTGGTAATATGTAGCCTGGTCATGGTGTGGAGGGGTTCTGGTCTTGCATGTGGTACTATCAAGTTACTATGTGGTCTGGTCATGGTGTGGTACTATCTGTTTTTTTTATATGGTACTATTTGATCACTATATGGTCTGGTCATGATGTAATGGCATTTCTCTTTTGTATGTTGAATGTATTAGTCACTACGTGGTGGTAATATGTGATCTGATTTCCGGTTACTCCAACAGCCAATCACAGATGCCCATTGTCTGCGCCAGCATCTGTGATTGGATGTTGGGTCCCTCTTCAGTGAATAGCCAGGAAGTTAATGAGTGGCCTTGGGGGTTCGAAAAAAAGGTCTGGATGAGTCCGCCGAACCCAAACATCGGCGGGTTCACCAATCACTAGTGGTAATATGTGGTCTGGTCATGGTGTAGTGGTATTTCTCCCTTGTATGTAGTATGTTTGTTCACTATGAGATGATAATATCTGGTCTGGTCATAGTGTTGTGGAATAAATATTATTTTATTTGATCACTACGTGGTGATAATATGTATTTTGCACATATTTTGATTGTGCCTGAGATTAGCTGGAACAGACATTTGAGTTATCAGATAGGCAGGAGATCATCCTTTCCAATTTGAGAAGGGTTCCATTAGTACTAATTTTCAAAACTTGTAGGAAACCTTTTAATACTATTCACCTTTACTAAGAAGGGACTGACAGTGATTGGCACACTTTTATTTTAATATCAGCCCTGCATAGGACACAGAGACTATTGTATACATCACATAGGGGACACCTAGACCTCTGTATACATCACATAGTAGATATTGGCACATATACATCATGTAAGAAGCACTGAAATTGTTGTATATACATTACATAGGATATGCTAGGACTGGAGCATATACATCATATGGGACACATTCTGGATGAGCATATACATTATATCCAATACGCTTGGGCTGGAGCATATATATCACATAGGAGACACTGGGGATTGAGCACATACATCACATATGAGATTGTAGGGCTGGAGCATATGTATATCACACCAGAGCTTAAACATATACATCCCATAGGATACAATGGGGTAAATATAACACAGAAGATGCTGGGGTTGCAGCATGTACCTCACATGAGTGATGCTGGGGCTGCAGCATGTATGTTACATAAGAGATGAAGGCTGCTATTGTATTCAATGGAATGGGAGCGCAGAGTGCACCAACTCTGCCCACAAGGAATGTCCTGATGCTGGCACTGGCCTGCATCAGGATGTAATCCTTCACTGCATGTGCACAGCATTCTGTAGTAAATGCAGCATGTCTGTGGTTGCTGTGTAAAGAGAAATGAAAGAAAAATTAAAGGGCCGTCCACTGGAAAAACTGGACTAATGTTCTGAGCACTGCAATCCTTACGAGTCTGCCTGAGGGCTGGAGGAAAGGACATTGCGGGCTGTAAATACTCACTGGCTGGATATTCCCCACCCCTTTTCTATAGTATAAAGTCTCCTCCTTTGGCCCTCATATATGCCTCCTTATTTTCTCTAGAACAATACCTTGGGCTTAGATTATAAACAAGTTGATGTCTACCTGAGTAATTTATTAAGATTTACTGCAGTGAACACGTTAGTAAATCCCTTCCATTATATCCCCACGAGTGGTGTCACTGTATTCTTGAGACAGAAGTGGCACTATAGGCAATGACATCAGAGTAATCATCATTAACACTATATTTCTAAAAATACTGCATACCATAAAAAATAGAGAAAGCAAGAATAATGGCTACACCTGGGTTCTGAAACACAAGGGCCCATATGCAATATATTGGTGGACACCAGTATAGTGAATGTTCATGGTAAACATTAGATCTGTAAAATATTTGACAAAGCATCCCAGAGCTTTATATTGAATCTCTGTATAAAAATTAGATCTAGTGATGTTTGATACTCTCGTAAAGGGACTGTTTTCTAAACATAGTCCACTGGTATAAGAATGCATATTCAATGATTATCCCACAGCACGTCTAATGACATATGTCTCTGTTTATGTATAGACAAAGCCTAACAGGAACAACAGGAACAGATCATAACATGACCTTTATGTCCCTTGCTGATTTTCCATCTGTTTGTCACATAAGAGATATATTTACCACAATTTTTATTTTTTATATACTTACCATAATTTTCATTATTTATATAACTATAGGAGAACAGCTTCATAGGACTGTACGTGTTTTCGACTTCTTGCTTTTGACTTAAAAATTCTTTGAAGAAGAATTCCCTTTACAAGCATGGATGACCACATAGGTAACATCGACACAGGATTTAGGTCTTAGATATTAAAACAATTTTATTTGGAAAATATATTTTTGGCATTTGGAATGTTTCACAAAATGTTAAAAACATGAAGCAGATATACTATTGTAAGGGTGTGTGGATTGTAATGAACAATGTGCAATACGTCTGGCTCATGTTGGAGCAAATTGGCATCTAGTTAGACCTATATGTTATGGGTCTCAAACACTGTTTGCAGCTCACTTGAAAAGAGGGTGGATGTGGGTAAATTGGGCAAGGAAAAGTAGCTCTGTGCGCCGTAATGCACCAAAAGACAGTTGCAAAAAAGTAAGCAATCCAAGAGGTGGTGTAAATTTAGGCAACGTTTGTTAAGATACATCAAATTTATCATCCAGCATCAAGCAATGTGATATATTTGGGGCATTTTAATTTTTTGCTTCAATTCAAACATACACTAGCTAAAAATTAGACAGAATTCCAAAACTTGTCCTAGTGTTTTAGGCCAATAACCCTTGTACAAAATGTAACTCATAGCAAGCAGTTTGTATCTATATCGTGTACTTATAATTAACATGAAGCTCTGGTTTCACATCATAAATCAGGTTTAAGACTTGCTGGAGCACATTTTCCTTATATTTTTGATAGTTGGCATTATATCCTTGAATCTTCTGAACAGTTTGTTCATCAATCTTTGTTGCCAGGTTTCCTTGGGATCCCATTATCTGGGGAAGATATATAATAGACAATTAAAAGGGAACTTGTCACCATTTTTTCACTTATAAACTATGCCCATCATCTTTAAGATCATGTGAATGTTGTTCTTGCAACCACTTTACATCCTCAGATGGGCCACTGCATTCTGCCCCAGTCCTTTCAAATGTTGCCTTGCTCACTTCAAATGATGTGAAGTAAGATTAAGCCATCTCACCACTAATCACCAATCTCCAGATACAAAGGTAGCTCGGATATTGGTCTTGCCTTGACCCAAAAAAACCCAATTGCAATGAAAATAGTTGAAATCCAGCTCAGACAGATGGAAATTTCTTTATCTTTTATTTTTCTTCAATGGTGCATTATAAAAACCAGAGAAACATGATCAGCGTCACCCCTGTCAACATGTTTCACATGCAAGATACATGCTTATTCATGACAACATGTCATATCTGATTTACATGATAATACATCAACAACAAACTTTTGCGACACAACTCATGAATATTAATAAAGATTCAATTTTATTAAGGTGCAGGATAAAGTGCAACAGTGCTTTACAACCACGGTTTAACAGGGTTAGTAGGACTGTACATAATTCTATAGCAGAGGTCACATAAAGTATATATATCTAGATATAAAACAATATCAACATATCTGCGAAATATACCAACTAATATATGGTGACAATCAATCATACACAGAGGTAACACAGTATAGTGACTTGCTCAGTCCTAGATTTTACCGGACACTACAAATATAAATAAACCACCATCCCGGAATATTATAAGTCACCCCTCTATACCCTCATAACCCTACCTATTTTAAATGGTATAAACTACTCACTCCCCATAGGAAAATAAAAGGGGGCATCCAAGTGAGGGGTTAAAGTGCTGGTAGTATAGGTGTGTATCCTATTGAGGGGTTAAAGTGCTAGTAGCATGAGTAAGTATACCACATGAGGGGTGAAAAATGTAAGCAGCATAAGTTTGTTTACCTTGGAGGTGGCTGGAGAGGTCACAGTAAAAGTCCTAACACCCTTGGCCGTGCGCACGATGGTGGTTTATTTATATTTGTAGTGTCCGGTAAAATCTAGGACTGAGCAAGTCACTATACTGTGTTACCTCTGTGTATGATTGATTGTCACCATATATTAGTTGGTATATTTCGCAGATATGTTGATATTGTTTTATATCTAGATATATATACTATTATGTGACCTCTGCTATAGAATTATGTACAGTCCTACTAACCCTGTTAAACCGTGGTTGTAAAGCACTGTTGCACTTTATCCTGCACCTTAATAAAATTGAATCTTTATTAATATTCATGAGTTGTGTCGCAAAAGTTTGTTGTTGATGTAGTTGTGGGTATGCGACCACCGAATATTGTTAGTCCAAATACACGTTTGGGACCTTATCTCAATGTGAATGGTACTATTATATTAATCCAAACATGTGTATGAGAGTTGATTGGAGTTTTTTATTAATTTACATGATAATGTAGAGACATCATCCACTTAGGCTGGGGTCACATTTGGAAGGCACAATCCAGTAACCACATCCATTACCGGATCCGGTATTACCGTGTGCCATCACATTTGGCATCACATTGCAGATCTGGATGCAGTAATGGATCCAGATCTGCAATGAGAAAACATTGTGGCACCAAAAACCGGATCCGGTACCGCAAGGTACATTCATGTTGCTATAGGCGGCCATTATAAAAAACCGGGTCTGGTTTTTCAACCACTCCGAAAAATGCAGCCTGCATGATTTTTACCGCAGGCTACAAAACCAGATGTGGTAACCAGATTGCATTGAGTGCAATCCGGTTTTTCTATTGCAGTCTATGGCTGCGGATCCAGATCCAGTTTTGACCATTTTGAATGGTCAAATCCGGATCCGGATTTGAAAAAACAACCACAAATGTGACCCTAGCCTTACATGGAGTTAGAAGAGGTGGCATTTGGAGGGACCGGTGTGGTGCTGATCACAAGCGGTAGACACCCATCGGACCAGACTGCGTAACTTACATGCATCGGCTGACAAGTATAAAGCACTTTTTCTTTGGTATATAGGGGTACGTCTGAGAATATACATGGGCTGCAAGAAATATCTGAAGACAGATTTTTTAAAAGTCTTTATAAACAGATGAGAGTAAAACAAACCAAAGATCCGCATCATAGAAAGTTGTAAGCAACGCAGCCCAAAAAAATAGACCACACTCCACTGATTTAGAAGTCCCAATCTTTAAGCATATAAGCTTGATAATGACCTTAATGGTAGAAATGTCGCTTTATGTTGTGTATGTAGCAATTAAGGAATTTTATGTTACCATACCCATTTTGAAGGCTGTCTATAAATGTTTTGATGAGATGAGATTGATCCTTGACAGATCAGATGGATGGACCTGTGTTTTGATCAGTAATGGACATAGACCTCCACTTCTTAGATGCCACTTTTTAGTGGATGGGGGTACTCTTATTGGCTGGTATTATTAAGACAAGCTAATTGGATCTTTTGATTTGAAGATGGACTGAAAATCAACTCCCAATCTACTGCCAGGTTTTAGAAGACAATTTTTTTTTTAGGCAGTGGTACAGAAAAGCATATATTTTTTATGCAGAACAATACATAATCACATGTACTGAATTGAAGTGCTCCACTGCTGGGATGACAGTAAAGGCCTTAAGGTGAAATAAAAAAACACAGAATCTTTCTCACCTGAACTCAACTCTATTGAGAACTTTTGGTTTCTTCTTAAAAGGGAGATTTGCACTGAAGGAAAACAGTCACCTCTAAAAATTGTCAGGGAGGCTGTAGTTGGTGCTGCCCAAAAGGTTGAGAATAAAAATCATTGATGGATGGACAGGAGTCTATGATGAGTGGAGTGGAGAGAGACGTCCTGGGGACTGGAGTGGAGAGGAACTTAGCCCAGGACAAGGGAAGCGAGAGGAGAGACATAGGAGCCAGTGAAGGGGCTCCAGAGATGGAAAAGGGGTCCTAGGGGCACGGGAAGTGAGGGATCCACCCGTGTTGCCCGAATCCACGCTGACCGTAGTCGGGTGGAGCGACCAGGTTGCAAGGGGGACCAGCCCCAGACTAGCGGAGAGACTGTAGGACTCGACTAGCAAACCAGAGCTGCAGTATCTTCATGTGCAGCAATCAAATGCACACATATTCGCTAAAAAGGCAGCCGCATAGGGTCAAGGGAACTAGGAAGACGTCGCCTGACAGGAGCCGAGGCTGCTGGCTTGGGACACTGTGTGTGAGGCACAGGGCAGGGGGGCGAGAGCCAGCGCAGAGAGACGACCTGGAAAGGTACTCCAGAAGGAGTCCCAATAAAGTGCACCCTAGTTAACTAAGAGTTGGCTGGAGTCCTGACCTGGAGGACACAGCACCCGGCTGGTCGTTATAACTAGGAGAAGACTGCACCCTGCTGTGTCCTCAGATTATTATACTGTGTCACTTGCCCTGAGTTACATCAGTAACCATCATCAAATAGACTTTATAACTGCCCTGGGACCAAGCTCTACCCATGGAGAGCTGTAACATCTCTGTAGCGTCACCAACTGCCCCAGTGGATCTGAACCGCAGCGCCGGCCATCCAATTGCCGAATACCACGGGTGGTGTCACAAACTAATTCCCCATATAAACTTCCCCCAATTTTATGACACAGCTAGGGCCATGGAACCGGGTCACACCACCGTGACATCTCCCCAGAAAGAACTGTTCGGCCCGGTTCCAAATACCCCATGGTCCTGGTGGCGGGCGTGTCAGTTTATGACTGGTATTGAAAAGAAAGGTGGATAACCTGCTCACTAACATGTATTTTTTGGTTTTTACTCTCATTGTAAGGGCTTGGCCCATGAGCGTATAAATTGGACAAGCTCTGTAGTTGCTCAATAATAAAGTAAATCATCACAATTGCAAATGGCCTAGTATTAACCGTGCACACAGTGTATAGCAGGTTTTGGAGTTACTCACAGTTGTCTGGATACGTCGAAAGTCACTCTCTCTTTTAAGCTTATACTGATCAATATCGGCTGTTGCTTCTTCTTTTGCTTGCCTTAATCGCTTATTTTTCCCTGGATTAAGAAAACAAAATAATTTGAAAGACTAATTGTTCAACTAGTAGTACATGAATATTTAGGCTTATACAGAATTCAATCACTTTTTTTAGGGTCTGACAGGGTTAAAACAAATGTAGCTCATTAGTCAGTTTATAGAATAGTTGCTCAATAGACAGCAACATGCTAAAATGAAATACAGGACTAGAACAGTCTAAGTGAGAACAGTTATTGGTTGCTGTTAGTGATGACCGAGTGGCGTAATATTAACACTCGCTATGCTCATAATGAGTATTTTTTAATACTCGCATATTAGTTCGAATAGCAAGTCCAATGTTAGTCAATTAGTTATAAGCTCCACCCAGAGGGAGGTGTGTCCCCCAGAGAGTCTAACATCGAATCTGCTCTCACTGAGGTGCCAGCTCACTTTGTGTACTGAAGGGAGCTGTCAAATTGTGTCAGATTGAGAATGATCAACACATCACTCACAAGCACCAGCGATACTCTCTGAGTAATGAGAATCGCGAATACACCATGTTCCAAATTATTATGCAAATGTTCTTTTTCTCTGATTTTCCTAAATGGTCAGTGCAAATGACAGTCAGTCTAATAAAAATCATCACCCGTTAGAGTATACATCAAATGTTATTGAAGAAACCGCCCAATGATAACAGTATAATCTTCAAAATAAAAAAAAACTCTAAACGTCCTGTTTCAAATTATTAGGCACAGAGGAGTTTCTAAACATTTGATATGTTTGAAAGAACTGAAAATGCTCATTTGTTGAATTTGCAGCATTAGGAGGTCACATTTACTGAAATTAAAAGCTATTTAACTCCAAAACATCCTAACTGGCCAAGTTACATGTTAACATAGGAACCCTTCTTTGATATCACCTTCACAATTCTAGCTTCCATTGAACTTGTGAGTTTCTGGAGAGTTTCTGCTTGTATTTCTTTGCATCATGTCAGAATAGCCTCCCAGAGCTGCTGTTTTGATGTGAACTGCCTCCCATCCTCATAGATCTTTTGCTTGATTACGGTATATTAAAAATGTTCTCTATAGGGTTGAGGTCAGGGAAACATGGTGGCCACACCATGAGTTTATCTCCTTTTATGCCCATAGCAGCCAATGACACACAGGTATTCTTTGCAGCATGGGATGGTGCATTGTCATGTATGAAGATGATTTTGCTCCTGAAGGCACATTTTTGCTTTTTGTACCATGGAAGAAAGTTTTCAGTAAGAAACTCTATGTACTTTGCAGAGGTCATGTTCACACCTTGAGGAACCTTAAAAGGGACTACCAGCTGTTTCCCAATGATTCCTGCCCAAAACATGACTCCTCCACCTCCTTGCTGATGTCGCAGCCTTTTTGGGACATGGTGGCCATCCACCAACCATCCACTACTCCATCCATTTGAACCATCCAGGGTTGCTCGGCACTCATCTGTAAACACAACTGTTTGAAAATTAATCTTCATGTATGTCTGTACCCACTGCAACAGTTTCTGCTTGTGATCACTGTTTAGGGGTGGCCAAATAGTAGGTTTATGCACCACAGCAAGCCTTTGAAGGATCCTACCCCTTGAGGTTCGAAGGACTCCAGAGGCACCAGCAGCTTCAAATATCTGTTTGCTGGTATGTAAGGCCTTTTTAGCAGCTGCTCTGTTAATCCGATGAACTTGCCTGGCAGACACCTTCCTCATCTTGCCTTTATCTGCATGAACATGTCTGTGCTCAGAATCAGCCACAAATCTCTTCTCAGTACGATGATCACACTTACGTTTTTGTGCAATATCTAATATTTTCATCCCTTGTCCAAGGCATTGCACTATTTATTGCTTTTCGGCAGCAGAGAGATCCTTTTTCTTTCCCATGCTACTTACAAACTGTGGCCTGCTTAATATTGTGGAACACCCAGTTTTCCTTTTAGTGGGCTCACCTGCCAAACTAATTATCACAGATATCTGAGATTGATTTCAGTGATCCAAAGAACATTGAGGGTACCGTTACATGACGCAATATTGCATTGTTCCATTTTGTACACGGCAACACAATAAAACAAAATGTCCATGATTTCACTGCAACCAGCAAATTGCTAGTGAAATTGCATGCAATATTGTGTCGTGTAACGGTACCCTAAGACACAATACCATCAATGGGTTTCATTGACAAAAAAAAAAAACCCTATGACACTTAAAACCAATTTGCTTAATAAATTGGTTCATGGTATACTGTACTATCTGTGTGAATAGTAATAATTAAACTCGCTCATCACTAGTTGCTGTAGCTTGCATTACAAGGCTCGTGCACAAGGCTGTATAATTGTTATGCCTCTTTTGAATAAAGCTGTAGTCATTCTACCAGAAATGTGCATGCATTTTCTACAGTCCTACCATATTTCTCAATCATCTTCCTGCCTGACGTACATAGAACCCAACTCAAAAACAAGCAAACAAATAATGACTTAGGGTACCGTCACACCTGGTGACGGCACCGCCGAATTTTTAGGCGATGTAGGGGCGTGGCCTATCGGCGCAGATATCGCCCCTGCGTCGCCTAATGTAAAGGGGCAATGTTGGCGCTATATATTGCCTCTGAGTGGTCGCCTGGTTTCACATTAGTGCTCTGAAACCAGGCGAGCACTCAGGGGCGATGTTTAGACATCGCCCCATGTAACAGGGGGACAGCAATCTGACAGACAATGGGAGCCATAGGCTCCCATGTTACAGCATCGCCGCTGGGCTTTTTAGACACCCCAACGGCGATGCCGCCTGTCAGATCGCCGGTGTGTCGTCGGAGGTGTCGCCACATGTAAACATGCGAAGGCGACACTGGCGGGGCGCCAAAAACATGGGCGCTCCCGCCCGTCGCCGCAGACATCTCCGGCGACGTCACATCGTGTGATGGGCCCCTTATTCTCTTTGTCTCCATATACATTGCTTTACAAACAATTATAAGTATAATTTATTTATGTAGCGTTATATTTCGCAGAACTTTACAATCCATATAGCGCAAGTACAAACAATATTAGACATCAGGGTCTTATTCATTATTGCATTTGTGTCTGTTTTTTGGCAAGTTCATTTTCTTGCACCAAATTCACTTTTCTATTTGAGCCTTAACTTTCTTACTTTTACAAGATGTACCCTTTGTTTTAAAGTGAACCTGTCATGAAAGAAAACACTATTAATCTTTTAATTTGCAGATGTACAGTTTATTTGCAGGTTAAAAGCATTCTGAACCTGCCCTGCACATTAAAGAGGACCTGTCATCCCCTAGTGCTATGCTGATGTGGCGCCCCTGCGGTAAGGTACCTTTACACGCCGCTACAACAGGCTGGATACAACCCGCTACACGCTACAAATGTAGCTTGTAGCGGCAATATAGCCCGTAGTAGTGGCATGTGAAGACGGTAGGAGACAGCCGGCAGCAGATACATCTGTTTCCGAGCACTGCCCGGAAACAGATGGCTACACAGGCAGTTGTAGCGAGCTGTATTGGCGTGTAAAGAAGGAACCGAAGGGATGTCTATACACCAGGCGATGTACCTGGTATGTAGCTAGGGCGTGACACAGGCTCCGGGTTACCGCGCCCCTTCAGCGATCATTGGAGGAAGCTCCTGCATGACGATTGGTAGTAGCTGCATAGGGAGGCATATTTAAGGAGCTGACCACTCACACTACACAATTGCTAGAGCGTCATGTATTAAACAGCCTCCTGCGATGCCTGCCCAATCATGGGTTTCCTGCTTTGTCCTATCAGCGTACGGACGTCTCGTAATCCACAATTGTGGCACGCCTATGTGCTGTCCCTGCTGCACCAGGTCCGCCCATATTAGCTTGTTGTAGCGGTGTGTAAATGAGGTAAGATGAGCTACAGATGGCTACTTGAGACACCCGGCGATGTATCTAGCTATAGATGTAGCGTAGCGTACCTTGTGGCGGCGTGTAAATGTGGTGCGTTTACCGTTTGTAACCGTTTGTGCGTGCTCGTGCACGTGAAGTAGCGGGTTGTATCCAGCTTGTTGTAGCGGCGTGTAAAGGTACCTGTAAGGTGGCCACAACAGGGTATAGCAGCTGGGATTGGTAAATCGGTCACTTCACACCAACACCCGACACACACACTCCGATCCTAAGCCCAAGCTACTTCATGTCGGACAAGGGATGGCAGGAGGAGCTAAGTGGTGGGTGAAACGTAGAAGAGAACCTGGGAAGGGGTGGAGGAACTGGAATAAAACCCAGGAACACTAAGTTAGACGCAAAAGTAAGAAGAAAGAGAAAAACGCACAAAGAACAGTGAGTGAGAACCACACGTCTAAGCAGAGACACCCATCAGCTAATCAATGACTGAGCATAAGCTGACAATAGTGGGGCCTGGTGGCCTGCGCCACTAGTGGCCAGCCGGCGACCCAGGCTGAGACTGAGGAAGAAAAGAAGGAGCCAGGTGTGCCTGACTAACCAGGACACTGGTGGCTGGGCCAAAGAACCAGAGTACCGGCTCTGTAGATGTGGCAGGGTAGCTTTAAGCCCCAACCACAGAATCCCGGTGGGGTATGGGAGCTCTGTGTCCCGGGACCTAACAACAGGTGTGGTGAAGGAGAAAGCCATAGTACTAGGGCTAGTGACCCAATGTGTGGGACATATCACTAAAGAGCCCGTGATGGCCAGACCGTAACCACACACGGAGTGGAAGACGAGGGCCCGAATGGAACACTGAGGGGGAGTAATGCAGATGAACCATCCCAGCTGCAGTGAGAACCTAAGCCCGGAAAGAACTGTACAGAGCTGCTGTGTGAGCCCAGGTCCGTGGTAACTACTGTGAAAGAATTGTGAAGCTGTTTTGAACTGTTAAGTGAGAAATAAAAGCAAAAGCCTGGTCAAGCCCAGTATTCTGTGGACTCAGTTGTTTATCCGCAGGGAGGAAGTGAAGCTGCCATCGAGCAGAGACTGTGTATGCTGCCTGAAGGTACAGGGAACTTTACACTCCTACACTACACTATTTTTTCGGTTGCCCTGTAGACAAGCCATACTTGTAGGGGGCTCACCATCTGGCTGCACCCACCATCACCCCAGCGGTCCCAATTGCAGCGGTGGCCTCATAAAGCCACACACTACGGGTGATGTCACAACCTATTATTTTAAAAACTATAAATCCCCTTTTATTAACTGTCCTGGATCACGGAGCCAGGTCACGTCACCGTGACCACCCAGCAGGCCCTGATGACGGTGAGAGAGAGACTGAAGGCCCAGCTCCAAGTACCCCATTGTCCCAATGGGCGACTCATTAACTGAATGCAGCACTGAATGCAGCATGTCTTGTGCATTCAGGGAAGGGGTCCCACATGTATCTAGTTCCCCTGTAAGTTGTTAAAAAGACTTTATAAAGTGTACATATAACAAGTCCGGAGGGACTTACTCAGTAATGAGTCATCGCTGTTGCTGGTGCCCTCTCCGCCTCCAGCCCTCTCTTGTTCAGCCTCCTGTATGTGTCATCACTGATGCTGGTGTCCTCCCCGCCTCCATCCCTCTCTGTGCCACCTCCAGCCCTCAGCGATGACATATACAGGAGATTGAACAAGAGAGGGCTGGAGATGGCACAGAGAGGGCTGGAGATGGCACAGAGAGGGCTGGAGGCGGGGAGGACACCAGGGAGCAGCGAGGACTAATTACTGAGTAAGTCCCTCTGGACTCATTATCTGTACACTTTATAAAGACTTTTTAACAGCTTACAGGGGGGCTAGAAACATGGGGGACCCCTACCCTGAATGCAGCAGACAAATTGCATTCAGTGCTGCATTCAGTTAGAATAGCACCAGGGGGGTGACAGGTCCTCTTTAAACCCCACTGATGGGAGGAAGTTAACTTTAATCCTCCTGTTTGTGTTTCGGTTTCAGTCATGAGTGTGGTGCTGGTGCGATTCAGTCAGTTTTCTATGTATGGAGAGTGGTAGCTTTAACACTACTGCTGACATTGACTGACAGTTTCCTCTAATGCTGAGCAGCTGTCAGTCAGTGCGGGAGTATGGTTACAACTTCTGCTCTCAATACACATGACTGAAACTCGCCAATGCCTCTTCCATGACTTAAACCAAAACACTGCCGAGAGGATTGCAGTTTTTTACCTCCTGTCAGTGGTGTGTTAATGTGCAGGTGTGGAGCACAAAGGGCCAGGTTACTCAGACTGCTGAGCAGGTTAGTACCCTGATTGCTATGTTATGGTCGTGGTCATCTTAGCAGCTGTGGCCCTGGCTTCACCTGAAAAGGGGGTTTCTGTACAAGGGGTGTAGAGTTTACAATGCAAAAATAAAGGAAAAGAAAATAGAAATATTGTGATGTCAGTTGGGATGTTTGGCCCGGATATAGCTAGCATTGACCTCAACCCTATAGAGAACCTTTGGAGTACAGTGTTGGCCAAAAGTATTGACACCCCTGCAATTCTGTCAGATAATGCTCACTTTCTTCCTGAAAATGATTGCAATCACAAATTCTTTGGTATTATTATCTTCATTTAATTTGTCTTCAATGAAAAAACACAAAAGAGAATGAAGCAAAAAGCAAAACATTGATCATTTCACACAAAACTCCAAAAATGGGCCGGACAAAAGTATTGGCACCTTCAGCCTAATACTTGGTTGCACAACCTTTAGCTAAAATAACTGCGATCAACCGCTTCCGGTAACCAGCAATGAGTTTCTTACAATGCTCTGCTGGAATTGTAGACCATTCATCTTTGGCAAACTGCTCCAGGTCCCTGATATTTGAAGGGTGCCTTCTCCAAACTGCCATTTTTAGACCTCTCCACAGGTGTTCTATGGGATTCAGGTCTGGACTCATTGCTGGCCACCTTAGAAGTCTCCAGTGCTTTCTCTCAAACCATTTTCTAGTGCTTTTTGAAGTGTGTTTTGGGTCATTGTCCTGCTGGAAGACCCATGACCTCTGAGGGAGACCCAGCTTTCTCACACTGGGCCCTACATTATGCTGCAAAATTTGTTGGTAGCCTTCAGACTTCATAATGCCATGCACACGGTCAAGCAGTCCAGTGCCAGAGGCAGCAAAGCAACCCCACAACATCAGGGAACCTCCGCCATGTTTGACTGTAGGGACCGTGTTCTTTTCTTTGAATGCCTCTTGTCTTCTCCTGTAAACTCTATGTTGATGCCTTTGCCCAAAAAGAGAGAACATTCTTCCAAAACGTTTTAGGCTTTCTCAGGTAAGTTTTGGCAAACTCCAGCCTGGCTTTTTTATGTCTCGGGGTAAGAAGTGGGGTCTTCCTGGGTCTCCTACTATACAGTCCCTTTTCATTCAGACACCGACGGATAGTACGGGTTGACACTGTTGTACCCTCGGACTGCAGTGCAGCTTGAACTTGTTTGGAAGTTAGTCGAGGTTCTTTATCCACCATCAGCACAATCTTGCGTTGAAATCTCTTGTCAATTTTTCTTTTCCGTCCACATCCAGGGAGGTTAGCCACAGTGACATGGGCTTTAAACTTCTTGATGACACTGTGCACGGTAGACACAGGAACATTCAGGTCTTTGGAGATGGACTTGTAGCCTTGAGATTGCTCATGCTTCCTCACAATTTGGTTTCTCAAGTCCTCAGACAGTTCGTTGGTCTTCTTTCTTTTCTCCATGCTCAATGTGGTACACACAAGGACACAGGACAGAGGTTGAGTCAACTTTAATCCATGTCAACTGGCTGCAAGTGTGATTTAGTTATTGCCAACACCTGTTAGGTGCCACAGGTAAGTTACAGGTGCTGTTAATTACACAAATTAGAGATGCATCACATGATTTTCTAAGGGTGTCAATACTTTTGTCCACCCCCTTTTTTATGTTTAGTGTGGAATTATATCCAATTTGGCTTTAGGACAATTCTTTTTGTGTTTTTTTCATAGAAGACAAATTAAATGAAGATAATAATACCAAAGAATTTGTGATTGCAATCATTTTCAGGAGGAAACTGAGTATTATCTGACAGAATTGCAGGGGTGTCAATACTTTTGGCCATGACTGTATAATCAACTAAAAGATCTATGAGGGTGGGAGGCAGTTCACATCAAAACAGTAGCTCTGGGAGGCTATTCTGACATCATACAAAGAAATACAAGCAGAAACTCTCTGTGCCCACGATGAAAGAGGACGCTGCACGTTGCTGGAGCAGGGAAAGAACAGAAGAATAATTTTTTTAATGTGTGGGAAAAAAAGTAGAGCATTATTACAGAAAGGGACATATCACTCCCAGAAGGTACCCAGGATGAGGGGACATTATTACTGGATGGGTACATAATGAGTGTAATTTACGTTTGCCTATGCATCTGTTGTTTGTTATTCTATTTGCTTCTTTTTTTATGTTTATTTTATATGTGGTAGCTTAATTTGTTTAGTTGTTTTCTGCTTTATGGGTGGAGTTTAGAGATTCCAGATGGTTTTATCTGATTCATTAATTGTGAATTTTGAAAAAGTTGCAAAATTTGGTGTATCCAAATGTACTCCAGTCCACCCTCTGTATATTTTTTACTATGCAAATATTTTCCTGCAATTTTGCAAAACTGCCAACTTTTGGCACCAAAATTGTCAGAAATACAGATTAAGGGTGTGTTCACACACTGCGTATTTGCTGCATTTTTTTACATGAGAGCCCATCACAAACCAGGAGTGGGTGATTAAATCCAGAAGTGGAGCATTTGTTTCTGACATGCCCAGACACCCGGACAATGGGCACTCGGAACCGGGCCAAACAGGTCTTTCTGGGGATGTTGCTAGTCTGGCGCTGGTCCCCCCCGCGACCAGGTCCCTCCACCCGACTCCAGTCATGGTCAGCGTGGATTATGGCGCCATGGGTGGATTCCTCACTTCTTGTGCCCCTAGGACCCCTTACATAGTTCAGGCGATCCATAAAAACCCATCTTTTTAGAGTGGCCTACCATGATCCATAGTCTAGACATCTAGACATAGCCTACCCCTCCACCAGTCTCAAGTGGATCACAAATAATGGTTGGAGGTCACTTATACTGCTCCTATCTGTTCCCCATCTCCTCAGGTTGACTATACCATCATTGTAAATAAGCACCTGTACTTTTTGTCACCCCCACCTCATTGTTAGATTGTAAGCTCTTGAGCAGGGCTGTCATTATTTTGCTCTAATTATTGTGATGTAGTATGCTTTGTATTGTATTGTATTGTTTTTTGTATTGTATTGTATTTTCTGATAACTGTATTGTAATGTTTCATATTGTGTCGTGTTTTATCATATTATTGTATTGTATACCCTCTGAATTGTGAAGCGCTGAGGAATATGTTGGCTCTATATAAATAAAGATTACTTACTTACCGTATATACTCGCGTATAAACCGAGTTTTTCAGGCCAAAAATTGGGCTGAAAAGTACCCCCCTCGGCTTATACGCAAGTCAATACGGCAGCCCCGGCAGCCCCAGCAGCCTCAGTAATGCAGGGCCCCCCCAGCCTTGCTCCGGTAACCTGTAATGTAAAATATACTTATCACTGTCCCGCTGCCGTCCGCGCCCGCATCTGCCGACATCCCGATCCTCCATCTTCATGCGTCTTCTTCCGGTTTCCTCTGTTCGTCGCAGGCAATGACGTCATTGCCGGCGCCGAACACAGGAAGTCGGAAGAAGACGCATGAAGATGGAGGATCGGGATGTCGGCAGATGGCGGGCGCGGACGGCAGCGGGACAGTGATAAGTGTATTTTACTTTACAGGTTACCGGAGCAAGGCTGGGGGGGCCCTGGATTACTGGGGCTGCTGTATACTACCGCTGGGGCTGCTATATACTACCACTGGGGCTGCTGGGGCTGCTGTATACTACCACTGGGGCTGCTGGGGATGCTATATACTACCACTGTGGCTGCTATATACTACCACTGGGGCTGCTGGGGATGCTATATACTGCTGCTGGGGATGCTATATACTACCACTGGGGCTGCTGTATACTACTGCTGGGGCTGCTATATACTACCACAGGGGCTGCTGTATACTACCACTGGGGCTGCTGGGGCTGCTATATACTACCACTGGGGCTGCTGGGGCTGCTATATACTACTGCTGGGGATGCTATATACTACCACTGGGGCTGCTGGGGCTGCTGTATACTACCACTGGGGAGGCCTGTATACCACTGGGGGGGGCCTATATACCACACTGCTGGGGGCTGTATACCTGTGCTGGGGTCCACCCTCGGCTTATACACGAGTCAATAGGTTTTTCCAGATTTTTGGGGCAAAAGTAGGGGGGTCGGCTAATACACGGGTCGGCTTATACACGAGTATTTATGGTACTTAGTGTGTGGGTACCAGGTAGTGCTCATTCCTTATCTAAGGTTGGGTACCACACCTCTGGCTGAGGTGCACTACCTCTGTGGTGACTGGACCCTCAGGGGGGCCACATGTCTATTATACTTTTCCTCTGATTGTTCCACTCCTGCCTAGTGATAAGCTCACGTCTAAAAAAAATAGCAAATACACAGCTTGGGAAAGCACCCTAAAACAGAAAATAAGACCAATCTTGACTTTGTGCCAAATTCATGAATTGCATGCACTATTTTGAAGAATTTGCTGCCTTAAAAAATTATAATGATGAATCAGGGACAATAAGTATACAATCTAAAACAAATACTCTGTTTCAATCCAACAAATATGTTTTAAAGCCCCTGCTACATTTTTATTGCTTCCCTTTCAAAACTGGTGCCGCCTATTCATCGTTACAAGCTTTTCACGTAATTTCTCTAAAGAAGACATCAGCCCATTCCAGCATGTGTATAACATTACAGCATCTGTACAACTAGGAGAACGTATGTTCACTTATGCAAATAATAAAAAAATAGATCTTGGCTCATATATATCGACACCTCCCATCATCAGCATTGTGTTACATTTACTGTAAATGAAATAATGTATAAGAAACCTCAAGCAGGAAGTGAAGTTATCTTAGAAATCTATGAGTCGCGTGAAGTAAAAGACATTGTTCTGTCTTCGTACATATGTGTGATACTTTATGTTTTTTTTTCCTTTACCATAATGCTCAAAGAAAGAAATAAAATGTATGAAACCATTCTTGTTAGACTGAAAACATACCAAGGGTCAATGGCTGGAGCTTGCACCGGATCTGTGGAGTAAACAGTGGAGGCGGCCAGTACTAACCTGCTCCTGTATAACGTACAAGCAAAGCTAGGGATATTTATGGCAATAACAGATGCAGCCCAGCCCTAGGTATGTGCCGGAGCGTTATAAGGGCTAGTAAGGGGATCACAGAGATTTTCAGTTCCTCTGCAATATCGTTAAAGGAGATTTTCACTTACATATACGGTACCTTAAATATAAGATCAGTCAGTTCTCAGTGGTCAGCCACAACCATTCCCAAAAATGATAGGGGACACTATTACCGACCATACATGTGCGGTTACTCCCTATGAAAGCTAATATGTGATAAATGTGGAAACCTGCAAAATATTCTGCTCCAGTCTCCTTATCTGAAGAACCGAGTCCTACAAGTTTAATCTCCAGCAACCACAGTTTTGGAGCCTATTACGTTGATATGCCATATAAGTAACATCCGAACAGCTAAACGTCATATTGCTAAAGTTGTCATTCTGCTCTGACCTTAAAGCTACATTCACACATTATTGTGTTGTGTTGCCAGATTTTTTTTATCAGATGGCACATGAAACCATAGGGTTTTTGGATCTATTCACATATGTGAAAACCTTGGATCCGAGTGTGGCATCCATGAGTCTCAGAGAATTTTCAATTCTGATGCAATTTTGAATAATAGAATATCACATGGGTCTGCGAGTTGTCTGATAAAATGGGACTGAACACTGAGACTTCACATGCATATGTGAATGTAGCCTAATGCTGGGGCTATGCAATGACATTGCCACTTGTCAACTGGCAAAAGATCCCAGTATCACGCTGCCATATTGAAGCATTGATCTAGTGAATGTTGTCTTATTGCAACGCACAAGATCATGACAAACAAGTTGAAAGAAATCCAACAGGTTCCAACTGTACAAAACTTGTTTTAGTTGTGTTATCTTGCCTATCACAATGTGACCCCACTCAATTGCATCATGCATATGCGATGTAGTGGTGGCATAGAGTGATCCTTTTCCATGTGACCTCTTTCCTGATTAAAGTATCCATTTAGGTCCAGCCTTATTGTAATGACCTTTGGTGAAAGCAGCAGGAGATGACAAAAGTCTTTTCAAAATATACTTTGTAAACTATTGTTGCTTTTGTATTTTTAAGAGCATAGTACCAAGCTTCCATCTTTACAGGTAAGATCACAAGCAGCATTAACCAGACGCTGGCTTTATTATTGCAGCCCTGCATGTTTTACTGGCATTTCAGATAAAATAAACTTTTAAAAGCCGTCCATGGACTATGTATCTTGGATGATGCAAGTTCTGAGTATAGTATCCCTGCCCTGCACACCCTTTCAGAGTAGGGGTGCGGGGCAGGGAGAAGACTTCAGGGACCGGCTTTGCGTTAGACATCATGGCCACTTTACACGCGGCAACAGGAAGATAGAAACCGGCAGGTGTCGGAGACAATTGTACCTTTTACCTTCAAAACACCTTGCAGATACCTGAATTACACGCAGCCACTTCAAGGTGTTTTGAAGGTGAAAGGTACAATTGTCTCCGACACCTGCCAGTTTCTATCTTCCTGTTGCCGCGTGTAAAGTGGCCATCAGAGACATAGTCATCAGATGACTTTTCAAAGTATAATTTCTCTGAAAATGTTCAACGATTTAGAGTAGAAGGTACACAGTACATAGCAGCAATAATGCAGTTAGTACTGGATTGATGCTGCCCACTAGCTCTGGGGTCCTGGGTTCAAATACCATCAAGAACAACATCTGCACAGAGTTTGTATGTTCTCCACATGTTTGTGTGGGGTATTTACCTTACTCTACTTATAGGGAACATTAATTGTGAGCCCCAATATGTATAGTGATGATGATGACTGTAATGCGCCGTGGCATATGATGGTGTTCTGTAAGTAACATAAATTGAATGTAGTGGGTTCTCTTTAATCATATCTATTTTATAATGTCCAATATGACCATTTCACTGCCCATTGGTTACCCAGCTTTCCCAGAGTCCTGCACATATAGCTCTGTGTAATACAAGCAGACAATGATCATTGAATATTATGGCAGGCTGTTTTATCATAAATGTATATATGGATACTGCTGCATAAGTATGACTTGGCATTGCCACAATGTCTGTATTTGTCCTCTCAATTATCGTCAGGGTTGACTTCTCTTGATTGCTATGTCGTAGTATTGGTGAGCACACTACAACTTAGGGAATACAATGGAGACATTGGCCCTTCAGAGTTAGCTACATGAGCAATGATGGATGTGTGCTGCCATAGTGGTGAAAATCTCTCTCTATGTTATATTTAGACACATATTGTGCGTCCAAGCAATAGTCTGAGAAATAAATCTGCCTCTCGGTTGGGTGGTGGACATATTGCTTGCTATAGTACGTTTATGATCTTACAGAAAACCCTATAAACTTTAAGTGAGTTTCTGATCAAAGCCCTTGATCATTGTCGGGTTTCTTTGATTTTACCTCTCTTTGTTTGTGTATCATTTCCAGATGCATTCATTTTAACACATTTCTGACCAAGGGACAGTTAATACAAAGCGGTTTGTGATGCAGCCATCAAGGTATTTCTGAACTAAAGGTGGACCAATGTAAAAACACATGTGTGGGATTAAACTTCTCCAGGGAGATGGAGCTGTAATCGCTGATATCTGCAGAGTAATTGTAATTTCCAATCTCTATATACACAAAAAAGGAGATGAAATAATAATAAAAATGTAATATAAAATGGCATGGTTTCCAAAAGCTAGAAAACTTACTTTTTTTGGCCTCTTCAAGTTTGTCTTTTGCTCTTTTCTCGGCTTGGAGGAGCTGCTGGATGCCTTGGGACTGGCTAGCCATGCTGGATTGTAGATGTGGTCCTGTGCAGCCAGCAACCTGCACTACCAGTTATAGGACGCTCCTTTATACCCCAGCTGTTTACTGTCACAACACTACAGAACTAGATAGGACAGCACAAGTCTGGTTATAGTATGTACTGAGAGCTGTTTGTAGACAGTATCTGTACTGTATATACATAATATACACATCACACACTGTGGACAGGATGGACAAGGACACCAGAAGCAGAAAGAAGAAGCATTAATACAATGAGCTATTACTTAAGAGGAATTGATTCTGTCCAGTTCATTGTAAACAAACATAAATACAGAATATAAAGTTTTTTAAGGTTTTCTTTTGCTAAAGATTCTATAAAGTTTAACTCGATCAATATTTTACCTGAGTTTGTGGCTACTTTCACATTACGATTTTTTAAAATCCGATGCTGTCCGATATAAATCGGACAGCATCGGATTCTTCTGATGCCTGGAATCGGATGCCAAATAGGCATCCGATTCCGACATTTTATCTGATGCCCGCCCTCACCTCCCTCCTGTCAGCTGTCATCAGCTGTCTCTCCCCCGGTGCTCCAATATGGTCCCCCGTCCTCCACTGCGCTCCCCCTCTTGTCCTCCACGCTCCTCCTCTCCTTTTGTCCTCCTCCTCTCCTTTTGTCCTCCTCCTCTCCTTTTGTCCTCCCCTCTCCTCCTCTCCTTTTGTCCTCCTCCTCTCCTCTTGTCCTCTCCTCTCCTTTTGTCCTCCTCCTCTCCTCTTGTCCTCTCCTCTCCTCTTGTCCTCCCCTCTCCTCCTCTCCTTTTGTCCTCCTCCTCTCCTCTTGTCCTCTCCTCTCCTTTTGTCCTCCCCTCTCCTCCTCTCCTTTTGTCCTCCTCCTCTCCTTTTGTCCTCTCCCTCTCCTCCTCTCCTTTTGTCCTCCTCCTCTCCTTTTGTCCTCCCCTCTCCTCCTCTCCTTTTGTCCTCCTCCTCTCCTCTTGTCCTCTCCTCTCCTCCTCTCCTTTTGTCCTCCCCTCTCCTCCTCTCCTTTTGTCCTCCCCTCTCCTCATCTCCTTTTGTCCTTCCCTCTCCTCCTCTCCTTTTGTCCTCCTCCTCTCCTTTTGTCCTCCCCTCTCCTCCTCTCCTTTTGTCCTCCTCCTCTCCTCTCCTCTCCTCCTCTCCTTTTGTCCTCCCCTTTCCTCTTGTCCTCCTCCTCTCCTTTTGTCCTCCTCCTCTCCTTTTGTCCTCCCCTCTCCTCCTCTCCTTTTGTCCTCCTCCTCTCCTCTTGTCCTCTCCTCCTCTCCTTTTGTCCTCCCCTCTCCTCCTCTCCTTTTGTCCTCCTCCTCTCCTTTTGTCCTCCCCTCCCCTCCCCTCTCCTCCTCTCCTCTCCTCTCCTTTTGTCCTCCCCTCTCCTCCTCTCCTTTTGTCCTCCTCCTCCTCTTGTCCTCCTCCTCCTCTCCTTTCTCACCTGTCCACGACTCCTGCACGGTCCCGCGCGTCTCCCGGTATCTTGCTGTTCTGTGCTGCCAGGACCTCTCGTGATGTCACAATCATATGACTGCCGGCTATTGGTTCCTGGCAGTCATGTGATTGTGACATCACGGCAGGTCTTATCAGCACAGATGGCAAGATACCTGGAGACACCGGAGACGCCGGGAGACGACGTGGGCCTCGTGGACAGGTGAGCATAGTTTTTTTTTTTTTTCATTAACCCATTCATTCACTTTTGGAGCGATTTTAGTGTACTGAGCATGCTCAGTACACTAAAATCGGTCCGAGGAGACATAAGATGTTTCCTCGGACCCTGCTCCATAGGGCCCCATGTCAAATTGATCGGGTCGGATCGGATGTGTACTAAATGCCATCCGATCTGGTCCGATCCGAATCTGTCAGATTTTATTTTCGGTGCAAAAATCGGGCAGATTCGGATCGGACCAAATCGGATGGCATTTAGTACACATCCGATTCGGTCCGATGCCCATAGGGCTGCATGGGGTCCGAAAATCGGTCCGATGCTGTCCGATTTTTATCGGACAGCATCGGAACTGATAAAATCGTTATGTGAAAGCAGCCTAGCAGAGGGTTTAATATCTGCAATAAATGTGCAACAAAATTCTGATGATTTTATCTGCACACATCTCATTGATCCCTCCAAGTACAGCGCACATCTCACTGTCCACCCTACATCATGCACACATCTCACTACCCACCCTATATCATGCACACATCTCACTACCCACCCTATATCATGCACACATCTCACTGTCCACCCTACATCCTGCCCACATCTCACTGTCACCCTACATCATGCACACATCTCACTACCCACCCTATATCATGCACACATCTCACTGTCCACCCTACATCCTGCCCACATCTCACTACCCACCCTATATCATGCACACATCTCACTGCCCACCCTACATCATGCACACATCTCACTGTCCACCCTACATCATGCACACATCTCACTACCCACCCTACATCATGCACACATCTCACTGTCCACCCTACATCCTGCCCACATCTCACTACCCACCCTATATCATGCACACATCTCACTGCCCACCCTACATCATGCACACATCTCACTGTCCACCCTACATCATGCACACATCTCACTACCCACCCTACATCATGCACACATCTCACTGCCCACCCTACATCATGCCCACATCTCACTGTCCACCTACATCATGCACACATCTCACTGCCCACCCTACATCATGCCCACATCTCACTGTCCACCCTACATCATGCACACATCTCACTGTCCACCCTACATCATGCACACATCTCACTGTCCACCCTACATCATGCACACATCTCACTGTCCACACTATATCATGCACACATCTCACTGCCCACCCTATATCATGCCCACATCTCACTGTCCACCCTATATCATGCACACATCTCACTGTCCACCCTACATCATGCACACATCTCACTGCCCACCCTATATCATGCACACATCTCACTGTCCACCCTATATCATGCACACATCTCACTGTCCACACTATATCATGCACACATCTCACTACCCACCCTACATCATGCCCACATCTCACTGTCCACCCTACATCATGCCCACATCTCACTACCCACCCTATATCATGCACACATCTCACTGTCCACCCTATATCATGCACACATCTCACTGTCCACCCTACATCATGCACACATCTCACTGCCCACCCTATATCATGCACACATCTCACTGTCCACCCTATATCATGCACACATCTCACTACCCACCCTATATCATGCACACATCTCACTGTCCACCCTATATCATGCACACATCTCACTGTCCACCCTACATCATGCACACATCTCACTGCCCACCCTATATCATGCACACATCTCACTGTCCACCCTATATCATGCACACATCTCACTGTCCACCCTACATCATGCCCACATCTCACTACCCACCCTATATCATGCACACATCTCACTGTCCACCCTATATCATGCACACATCTCACTGTCCACCCTACATCATGCACACATCTCACTGTCCACCCTACATCATGCACACATCTCACTACCCACCCTATATCATGCACACATCTCACTACCCACCCTATATCATGCACACATCTCACTGTCCACCCTACATCCTGCCCACATCTCACTGTCCACCCTACATCATGCGCACATCTCACTGTCCACCCTACATCATGCCCACATCTCACTACCCACCCTACATCATGCCCACATCTCACTGTCCACCCTACATCATGCACACATCTCACTGTCCACCCTACATCATGCACACATCTCACTGTCCACCCTACATCATGCACACATCTCACTACCCACCCTATATCATGCACACATCTCACTACCCACCCTATATCATGCACACATCTCACTACCCACCCTATATCATGCACACATCTCACTACCCACCCTATATCATGCACACATCTCACTGTCCACCCTACATCCTGCCCACATCTCACTGTCCACCCTACATCATGCACACATCTCACTGTCCACCCTACATCATGCACACATCTCACTGTCCACACTATATCATGCACACATCTCACTGCCCACCCTATATCATGCCCACATCTCACTGTCCACCCTATATCATGCACACATCTCACTGTCCACCCTACATCATGCACACATCTCACTGCCCACCCTATATCATGCACACATCTCACTGTCCACCCTATATCATGCACACATCTCACTGTCCACACTATATCATGCACACATCTCACTACCCACCCTACATCATGCCCACATCTCACTGTCCACCCTACATCATGCCCACATCTCACTACCCACCCTATATCATGCACACATCTCACTGTCCACCCTATATCATGCACACATCTCACTGTCCACCCTACATCATGCACACATCTCACTGTCCACCCTACATCATGCACACATCTCACTACCCACCCTATATCATGCACACATCTCACTACCCACCCTATATCATGCACACATCTCACTGTCCACCCTACATCCTGCCCACATCTCACTGTCCACCCTACATCATGCGCACATCTCACTGTCCACCCTACATCATGCCCACATCTCACTACCCACCCTACATCATGCCCACATCTCACTGTCCACCCTACATCATGCACACATCTCACTGTCCACCCTACATCATGCACACATCTCACTGTCCACCCTACATCATGCACACATCTCACTACCCACCCTATATCATGCACACATCTCACTACCCACCCTATATCATGCACACATCTCACTACCCACCCTATATCATGCACACATATCACTACCCACCCTATATCATGCACACATCTCACTGTCCACCCTACATCATGCACACATTCACTGCCCACCCTATATCATGCACACATCTCACTGTCCACCCTATATCATGCACACATCTCACTGTCCACACTATATCATGCACACATCTCACTACCCACCCTACATCATGCCCACATCTCACTGTCCACCCTACATCATGCCCACATCTCACTACCCACCCTATATCATGCACACATCTCACTGTCCACCCTATATCATGCACACATCTCACTGTCCACCCTACATCATGCACACATCTCACTGTCCACCCTACATCATGCACACATCTCACTACCCACCCTATATCATGCACACATCTCACTACCCACCCTATATCATGCACACATCTCACTGTCCACCCTACATCCTGCCCACATCTCACTGTCCACCCTACATCATGCGCACATCTCACTGTCCACCCTACATCATGCCCACATCTCACTACCCACCCTACATCATGCCCACATCTCACTGTCCACCCTACATCATGCACACATCTCACTGTCCACCCTACATCATGCACACATCTCACTGTCCACCCTACATCATGCACACATCTCACTACCCACCCTATATCATGCACACATCTCACTACCACCCTATATCATGCACACATCTCACTACCCACCCTATATCATGCACACATATCACTACCCACCCTATATCATGCACACATCTCACTGTCCACCCTACATCCTGCCCACATCTCACTGTCCACCCTACATCATGCACACATCTCACTGTCCACCCTACATCATGCACACATCTCACTGTCCACCCTGGCCATGTTCACACACATGCGTTTTTTTGACCATCTCTGCGTTTTTGGGCTGTTAAAAAAAACGCAGGTGCGTTAACGCAGGGTACATTTGAGTGTAGCTGCGTTTTTCAGCTCCATTTGCGTTTTTTACCCCTAGGCCAAAAAACGCTGCATGCAGCATTTTTGGGTGCTGTAAAAAAACGCATGTGCGTTTTTCCAAAAACGCATGCGTTTTTTTAACATGGGGCCCTATGGGAAACGCATGCAAAAACGCATGGTACATTAGTACCTTTTAGTGCCATTCAAAAACGCATGCGTTTCCCATAGGGGCCCATGTTAAAAAAAACGCATGCGTTTTTGAAAAAACGCACATGCGTTTTTTTAACATGGGGGCCCTATGGGAAACACATGCGTTTTTAAAAGGCACATTTATGCACCCTGCGTTAACGCTTGCGTTTTTGCCTGCGTTTTTTGTGAAAAAATGACTAAGTCCAAAAACGTGGCAAATCATTTCAGACACACAAGGGACATTTTTTAGCACTCTTAAAAAACGCAAGTGCTTTTAAGAGTGCTAAAAAAACGCAATTTGTAACATAGCCCCTAATCATGCAACATCCACTACCCACCCTATATCATGCAACATTCACTACCCACCTATATCATGCACATTCACTCACCCTATATCATGCACACATCTCACTCCCACCCTAATCATGCAACTTCACTGCACTAATCATGCACATTCACTACCCACCTCATGACAATCTCATCCCTATATATGCAATCTACGCCCTCTTATATGCACACATCTCTCCACTTTGCACAATCTATACCACCTATCATGCACAATCCACCCTACCCATATCATACACAACTCATCCTATCATGCACATCTCATACCACCCTATATCATGCACACATCTCATCCCCTCATCATGCACATCTCATACCCACCTAATCTCCACATCTCATCCACCTACATCATGCCACATCTCACTGCCACCTATATCATGCACCATCTCACTACCACCCTATATCATCACCATACTCTGCCACCTATTAATGCACATTCACTCACCTACATATGCCCACATCTCACTTACCCTACTATGCACATCTCCTGCCACTTATCATGCACACATCTCACTGTCCACCCTAATCATGCACACATCTCACTTCCACCCTAATCTCCAATTCATACACCTAATCATGCCCTCCACTGTCCACCTATATCATGCACACATCTCACTGCCCACCCTAATCTGCCACATCTCATGTCCACCCTACATCATGCACACATCTCACTTCCACCCTATATATGCACACATCTCATACCCACCTAATCATGCACACATCCACTGTCCACCCTAATATGCACCACATCCACTTCCACCTACAATTCAGCACACATCTCACTGTCCACCTAATCTGCACACATCTCACGTCACCCTAATCATGCACACATCTCACTTCCACCCTATATCATGCCACATCTCACTGTCCACCTAATCATGCACAATCTCACTCCACCTATATCTGCACACATCTCACGTCCACCTAATCATGCACACATCTCACTGTCCACCTATATCTGCACACATTCACTCCACCCTAATCAGCCACATCTCACTGTCCCTACATCATGCACACATCTCACTACCCACTTATCATGCACACATCTCACTCCACCTATATCATGCACACATCTCACTGTCACCTAATCCTGCCAATCTCACTGTCCACCCTAATCATGCAACATTCACTGTCCACCTATCATGCCACATCTCACTGTCCACCTACATCATGCCACATCTCACTGTCCACCTAATCATGACACATCTCACTGTCCACCCTAATCTGCCACATCTCATCCCACTTATCTGCACACATCTCATGTCCACCCTACATCTGCCACTCTCACTGCCACCCTACATCATGCCACATCTCACTCCACCTAATCATGCCACATCTCACTGTCCACCTACATCATGCAACATCTCCTGTCCACACTATATCATGCACACATCTCATGTCCACCTATATCATGCACATCTCTGTCCACCCTACATCATGCCACATCTCACTACCCACCCTATATCATGCACACATCTCACTGCCCACATATCTACTCTCATGCCCCTACATCTCCAACCTGCACCCTACATCTGCACACATCTCACTGTCCACCCTATACACCATCATGCACACATCTCACTACCCACCCTATATCATGCACACATCTCACTGCCACCCTATATCATGCACACATCTCACTACCCACCCTATCATCATGCACACATCTCACTATCATCATGCACACATCTCACTCACCTAATCATGCACACATTCACTGCCACCCATCTGCCACTCTCACGCACCCTATATCATGCACACATCTCACTGCCACCCTACATCATGCACACATCTCACTGTCCACCCTAATCATGCCACATCTCACGTACCACCCTCATCTTCAGCACACATCTCTACTGTCCACCCTATATCATGCACACATCTCACTGTCCACCCTACATCATGCACACATCTCACTGTCCACCCTATATCATGCACACATCTCACTGTCCACCCTACATCACTGCCCACATCTCACTGTCCACACCTATCATCATGCACACATCTCACTGTCCACCCTACATCATGCACACATCTCACTGTCCACCCTATCATCATGCACACATCTCACTGTCCACCTATATCATGCACACATCTCACTGTCCACCCTATATCATGCACACATCTCACTGTCCACCCTACATCATGCCACATCTCACTGTCCACCCTATATCATGCACACATCTCACTGTCCACCTACATCATGCACACATCTCACTGCCCACCCTACATCATGCCACATCTCACTGTCCACCCTATATCATGCACACATCTCACTGTCCACCCTATATCTGCCCACATCTCACTGTCCACCCTATATCATGCACACATCTCACTGTCCACCCTACATCATGCCACACATCTCACTCCCACCACATATGACATCATCACATCTCACTGTCCACCCTAATCATGCACACATCTCACTGTCCACCCTACATCATGCACACATCTCACTGTCCACCTATATCATGCACACATCTCACTGTCCACCCTATATCATGCACACATCTCACTGTCCACCCTAATCATGCACAATCTCACTCCACCCTATATCATGCACACATCTCACTGTCCACCCTATATCATGCACACATCTCACTGCCACCCTACATCATGCACACATCTCACTGTCCACCCTACATCATGCACACATCTCACTGTCCACCCTATATCATGCACACATCTCACTGATCCACCCTAATCATGCACACATCTCACTTCCACCCTATATCATGCACACATTACTCCCACCCTATTCTGCACACATCTCACTACCACCTTCATGCACACATCTCACTGTCCACCCTACATCATGCCCACATCTCACTGTCCACCTAATCATGCACACATCTCACTGTCCACCTATCATGCACATCTCACTGTCCCCCTATCATGCACACATCTCACTTCCCACACTATATCATGCACACATCTCACTGTCCACCCTACATCATGGCACACATCTCACTGTCCACACTATATCATGCACACATCTCACTGTCCACCCTACATCATGCACACATCTCACTGTCCACCCTACATCATGCCAACATCTCACTGTCCACCCTAATCATGCCACATCTCACTTCCACCCTATATCATGCACACATCTCACTGTCCACCTACATCATGCCACATCTCACTGTCCACCCTACATCATGCACACATCTCACTGTCCCCCTACATCATGCACACATCTCACTGCCACCCATACATCATGCACACATCTCACTGTCCACACTATATCATGCACACATCTCACTGCCCACCCTACATCCTGCCCACATCTCACTGTCCACCACTATATCATGCACACATCTCACTGTCCACCCTACATCATGCCACATCTCACTGTCCACCCTTAATCATGCCACATCTCACTGTCCACCCTACATCATGCCACATCTCACTGTCCACCCTAATCATGCACACATCTCACTACCCACCTATATCATGCACACATCTCACTGTCCACCCTACATCATGCACACATCTCCCACTGTCCCAACCCCTACATCATGCACACATCTCACTACCCACCCTATATCATGCACACATCTCACTGTCCACACTATATCATGCACACATCTCACTGCCCACCCTACATCATGCACACATCTCACTGTCCACCCTACATCATGCACACATCTCACTGTCCACACTATATCATGCACACATCTCACTGTCCACCCTACATCCTGCCCACATCTCACTGTCCACCCTACATCATGCACACATCTCACTGTCCACCCTATATCATGCACACATCTCACTGTCCACCCTACATCATGCACACATCTCACTGTCCACACTATATCATGCACACATCTCACTGTCCACACTATATCATGCACACATCTCACTGTCCACCCTACATCATGCACACATCTCACTGTCCACCCTATATCATGCACACATCTCACTGTCCACCCTACATCATGCACACATCTCACTGTCCACACTATATCATGCACACATCTCACTGTCCACACTATATCATGCACACATCTCACTGTCCACACTATATCATGCACACATCTCACTGTCCACCCTATATCATGCACACATCTCACTGTCCACCCTATATCATGCACACATCTCACTACCCACACTATATCATGCACACATCTCACTGTCCACACTATATCATGCACACATCTCACTGTCCACCCTATATCATGCACACATCTCACTGCCCACCCTACATCCTGCCCACATCTCACTGTCCACCCTACATCATGCACACATCTCACTGTCCACCCTATATCATGCACACATCTCACTGTCCACCCTACATCATGCACACATCTCACTGTCCACCCTATATCATGCACACATCTCACTGTCCACACTATATCATGCACACATCTCACTGCCCACCCTACATCCTGCCCACATCTCACTGTCCACCCTATATCATGCCCACATCTCACTGTCCACCCTACATCCTGCACATATCTCATTGATCCCCTCCAAGTACAGCACACATCTCACTGTCCACCCTACATCCTGCACACATCTCACTGTCCACCCTACATCATACACACATCTCACTGTCCACCCTATATCATGCACACATCTCACTGCCCACCCTACATCCTGCCACATCTCACTGTCCACCCTACATCCTGTGTCGAGCCCAGGCTTTGGGGTACTCGAGTGTCAGGCTGCAAGGGTTAACGCTCCTGCAGTCACAGGGAGTGGTGGCCGTGCCTGATCCTGTGTACTGCGTTTCGACGCTGACTGCGTCTTCCTCAAGTGACATCCACTTGAGGAAGACGCAGTCAGCGTCGAAACGCGTTGTGGCAGGAGGGCTTTTATTTGTTGAATGAATAAAACTCAAAGGTAATATATTTAAGAGCATTGTGTATCCTGTTTTAGCTCTCAGCGCTTACTATTATTATACCACATTTATTCATCGGCTTATCTACAATCTCCCTTCGGGGAGCGTGGTGTTGTGAGCTGCTCCGGAGCAGGACCTGGCTACATTTATTCATCCTTAAAATCGGCATATGATCCTTCACGCGAGCCAGCTAAGGAGAAGGCAGGAATCTTATATTAAAAACGTTGAAGGGGAACACCAAAGATCAGAAGATCAGTGAATACAAACCTTCACTCACCACATATCCACAATCTAGTTGTGCGGATAAGGCACAACTAGTAAAGGTGAGTGAAAATCCTGAATATCGCTTAATCTAGATTCCCCAATGCAGCGTGGCGCAACCTTTGTTTTTTCTTTTGCATGATCCTGTGTACTGGGCCTATCTTCCAAAAAGGGGGTAATATGTACAGGGGATTATATAGTGTTGTCGTGATGCCACCTGTAGTTTCTGGTGAGATGCCACCAGCACCGCCACAGTCTGCCGGAGGTAGATGGTAATGCGGCTAGGGTAGTAAAGTCCTCCACAGGTAGGACTGGACCTCCAGGCCAGCGTAGGGTGAAGGGGAAGCTTGGATTGGAGCTGTGGCTGGAATGGGGAGTATTGGAACAGTCTATGAGAGGGGTCGGGAACGGAGAGGAATGACACACGCACACTGCAAAGTCTCTTTTACCTTTTACTGATGATACACACGTAAAGTTGTCCAGGGCACTGACTGGTGACCAGGTTGCACAGTGAGTCCCCACAGCAAGTGGGTATAAGGCCTCCTCTGTTCCTTTGTTGTTGCTGAAGCCCAGCCTGCATGCAGCCTGACTTGCCTCCTCTCTCTTCCTGACTCTGATGTCTGTCTCTCCTCCTGTGCGGTCTCTGGGTTACCCTCTCTGATCACTGCGGTGGTAAACTGCTGTGTCTGGCTCCCTCTCTTGACCCACATGGGAAACCGGGTGGCTGAAGCCTCCACGGCGTGACGGGGTTCTCTGTGGTCCTGGAGTATCCCGCGGGTGCAGATCCCAGATGTCCGGTGCTTCTTTGGGAGAACTTCCTCAAGTTCCTCACTCCCTCTTGGCTATCTGCTCCTTGCCTTCTGTCCCCACTTAGGCTTGCGGAACATCAGAAGGGCCACTCCGGGTCACTGGTTCAGGCCTAACTACGGCACCGACCACCCGGACGTCTTAGGAGCTCTCCAAGCGTCTGCACACTTTGACTAACTCCTCCCACAGCAGCAGTATTTATAGGGGATCTTGCCTAAGGTCAGCAAGTGGGGTTCCCCCTACTGTGGCGGGCTGGAAGATGTTGCATGTAGTAGGTACCTGCTGTGGAAACCCAACTGTGCATTAGAGAATTCTGTGGCTACCTGTGTGAGCAAGGCACCACTACCCCCCTAGGTAATTTCAGTACTCCTGGACTGAGCATTTTTGTTTGAACAAAAAGGAATAACAATTATTAATAACATATTTACAAAGTCTGAAAATTGAAAAATTTACAAAAAGCACTGAAAAATATTTGAAAATTCAGAAAAACATGTAAGTCCATACGGTGCTAGTGCATTCACCGCAGGCTTTGAAAAGTTTGTGGCTACATTAGTCCTGTTAACCGTAGTCCGTTTTAATTGTAAAAGTTCAAAGTTCAATAAGTCTTACAGGTAAAGTCTCTGTAGGCTCAACAGTTCAAAATACACAACAACGGGTGTTTTCGGCGTAGGAGTCCTAGGTACTATGGGGCCTATCACGGTCATAAGTGCTGTAGGCCTCCTGGCCCTGGAGTCACCTTTTGACCAAGTTTTTACTCTCCCTAGACAGCTCCTTACGCCAACGTCTTTCTTTTGGTGTTGTGTACCTGGCTTTTGCCTACTCTTCACCTTTTGAACACTACTATTTACATTTCTTTAACTTTTTAATGACTATTTACATATTAACTTTTAGTGTGTTGTACCTCTAACTTTACTGTGCCCATTCTCCATATCTAGATGGGGGTTGACCTCGGGTGCTTCTGTGTGATTTCCGCACTACAGGTGTCACTGTCTCAGGTGATATTTCTAGTGGAGGGCTTGGTGCAGGTATGTCAGGTAAGTGTCTGCGTTGCCTTAGTCTCACCACTGGGCTAGCTGGTGTACTGATTGCAGCATCCTCAGATTTCTAGCAACGGGTATTTCTTCCTGATTCCTTTGTACCACTTCATTGGGCTGGTAGAAATTCAATATTGGCACTATGATGGCTCCATCTTGTTGAGGCCAATCTTCTGGGAATTCTCCTAAGATGGTAGGGATTACCTTCTCTTTTGGTTCTCTAGTTGAACTTTGTTCTGGAACTGGTTCTGTTTCTTGAATTGGTTAATTGGAGGGATTTTGGTTTTCCCAATCTGTTGGACACTTTTTGATATGGTTTCTGGATATAGTCTGTGTGGTTTTTCCACTGTTCTTGCTGATAAAGCAGACTTTGCTGTTGTCATGTCCAGAATCTAATAGAACGTAGGGTTCTTGTTCCCACTGATCAACTTGTATCTGGTTCTTTTCTTCTTAAGGACAATTCTTCCAGGTGTTATTGGTTCTGCTGGAGCATGTTTGCTATAGTCTCTTTCTTGTTTTTCATGGGATTTCTCCAGGTTATCTTCGTCGCAAGCTTGAACCATTTTGTATTGTTTGAGGCGATGGACATTCCAATTGGGGATGGTGTTATCTGCTTCGGGATCTACTACTCCGAGTTCCAAGTCTACGGGTAACTTTCCTGTACGGGCTTTCATCAGGTAAGCTGGTTTACAGTTGGTAGAACTTACTGGAATGTGGTTGTACATATCAACCAAGTCAGATAGTTTCTCCGGCCATTGGTTTCTTTCTTCTAAGGGTAAGATCTTTAGCATGTGAATGATGATGTGATTCATTTCCTCACAGAGTCCGCTGGCTTGTGGATGATATGGGATGGTTCTGATTTTTTTGCACCCATACATATGGCAGAACTCTTGGAAGATCTCTGCTTTGAAGGCTGATCCTTGATCTGTTAGGACCTGGTCAGGATATCCCAATGGTCTGCAGAAGACATTTTGGAATGTTTTAGCAGCTGTGACTGCTGTCAGGTCTTTTACGGGGGCAACTATTAAGAATCTCGAGTAATGGTCCACCATGGTCAACGCGTAGGTGTAGCCAGATCTACTTGGATTTAGTTTTACATGGTCCAAGGCTACTATTTCCAGAGGTTGTTTTGTTACGATGGGATGAAGCTGGGCTTTCTGGCACTGTAAGTCCTTTCTTCTCAGGCTACAGGGTTTACAATTCTTACACCATTTTTCAATAGATGTCCGCATGCCAACCCAAAAGAACCTATCCTTCAGTAGCATTTCTAGCTTCTTCCACCTGAAGTGACCAGTCTGGTTGTGATAGGCGTTCAAGACCAAATGGATTTCTGATTTTGGCATGATGATTTGCCAGGCCATCTCATGTGTTCTTGGGTTGATGTACCTCCGACAAAGCTTCCCTTGGTATATGAACAGCTTACTCCGCTCGCTCCACAGACGTTTGGCTTCAGATTGAGGATTTTTAAGGCAATTTCGATGACTCCTGGGTTATCAGTTGTTTTATCAAGCTGACAGCCGGGTCATTGTCCTGCACCTCTTTCCAACCGAAGTGGGGCAACGGGTTCACCGTTCTTGTAAGAGGATCTTGATGGGACTACTGGCACTGGGTTACTCTTACTTGATGGAAGGCAGGTAACTCCACTTCTTCCAGCTCGTCTTCATCCACACCATCTTCTGACAGATGAGGCATTCTGGATAAGGCGTCCGCATTTCCATTCTGGTGCCCAGCCAGGTACTTAATGGTAAATTGGTAGTTGGAGAGTCTGGCCATCCATGGCTCCCAACTTCGCAGTTTCCAGGTGGGTGAGTGGATTGTTATCCGTGTAAGCTGTAAATTTGCTAGAGGCCAGATAGTGTTTGAACCCTCTCGGTGACGGCCCAGGCCAAGGCCAGGAATTCCAGCTTGAAGGAACTGTAGTTTTCTGGGTTCCTCTGTGTGGGGCGCAGCTTCCTACTGGCATAGGTGATCACCCTCTCTTTGCCATCTTGCTTTTGGGAAAGGACGGCTCCTAGTCCCACATTGCTGGCGTCTGTGTACAGCAGGAATGGCAGGTTGTAGTCCGGGTAAGCAAGGATTTCTTTTCCTGTCAGGGCTTCTTTCATCGTCTGGAACGCTTCCTTTTGTTCCTTACCCCATCTCCATGGCGAATCCTTTGGCTTGAACTTTGTGGGTTGGCCTACTAGGAGGTCTTGCAGGGGAGCAGCCTTCTTGGTGTACTCCTTTATGAACCTCCTATAGTAGTCCACCAAACCCAGGAATTGACGTACTTCCTTTAAGGTCTTGGATTCTGGCCACTTTTTGATAGCTGTCACCTTGTCTGGATCAGGGGCCACGCCTTCGGCACTGACTATGTATTCCAGGTACTGTACTCTTGGCTTTAACAGGTGGCATTTTGAATGCTTTAGCTTCATCCCGTATTTGGCCAGAGCTTCAAACACCTCTCCTAGATGAGTGACATGTTCCTCGTAGGTCTTGGAGTACGCGATCACGTCATCCAGGTAGAACAGTACAGTCTCAAAGTTCTTATGTCCCAGGCAACTCTCCATCAATCGCTGGAAGGTTCCGGGTGCATTACATAGTTCGAAGGGCATGCTGTTGAATTCACATAGGCCCATGGGCGTGGTGAATGCAGTCTTCTCTCTGTCTTCCTCGGCTACGGACACCTGCCAGTACCCACTAGTGGGATCTAAGGTAGAGAAGTAGTTGGCAGACTTCAACGCAGCTAAAGATTCCTCTATACGAGGTAACGGGTAATTATCTTTGTGTGTTATGCAGTATATTTGCCTATAGTCTACACACATTCTCATACAGCCATCCTTTTTCCTGACTAGGACTAATGGGGCTGCCCAGGAACTACAACTATCTCGTTTAACCCCTGCGTCTTTCATGTCCTGTAACATTTCTTTGTTTTTTTGATAATGTGCAGGTGGAATAGGCCTATACCGCTCTTTGATTGGTGGATGTGTACCTGTGGGGATGTGATGTTGGACCCCTTTTATCCTACCAAGCTCAAGTGGATGCTTACTAAAGACTTGTTCGAATTCTTGAACTACCTGGTACACACCTTGCTTTTCATACACCGGAGTGGTGTCAGTTCCGACATGGAGCTGCTGGCATCAGTCCTCCAGTGGCCCAGTTGTTTGATCAGGTTTTACCCCTTTTGTATAGGGTTTGGGTTGCACTGTTTGGATCTAGTTGTTGCTGATTGTGTACAATATAGCAATGGTTGTATACCTGGGTAATTTAACCTCCTCACTGTCACAGATGTGAATAGGTAGTCTCCCATTGTGTACGTCAACCACCCCCCTGGCTGTCAACAGTGTAGGTCTGTGCTCAGTGCTGATGGGCTCCACTAATGCTTGATAGTCCTGCCCTCTCAGACCTATAGCTGCTCGACACCAAATCATCATTTCACTCATTGGGGGAATCACAATAGGCAACGGGTCTGTCACCCATGCTGTACCAATCTCTCCACCTGTAATTGTTACCTGTTGATGGTGCAGGATGGCTCTGATCTTACGCTGGAGGACCTTCCTTTGACCATGTCTGGTAGTGTCTGCAATTCCTTTGAAGCAAAGACAAAATTTCCTCCATGCAATTGCTAACAACATTAGTGCCTAGTATGATATAAGGATCATTAGCATTACTGGCCTCTGCTACAACTAAGACCCATTGGTTCTGCAATTCCACCCTCCCCACCTTTATTGGGACTTCTCTGACCCCCATTACGGTATTGGTTCACCGTTAGATGCATTAAGGGTAAAGTCAATATCATGCTGTTTCAGTTTTGCATCAGCCTAATACTTCTTATAAAGGATATAGGGGATGGTGGTCACCTGTCCTGCAGAGCAGGTGTCGGGATGCCTTCCAGTACAATGGACAGAAACGGCCTCTGTCCGATGAAGGTCTTGTACCAGGTGGCTGGGCCCTGTTGATCTAATCCTGAGGTTTGGCCCCGACCCCCGGGATTGCCCATTTAAAGGACAGCTTCTGGCGAGGTGGCCGGTGCTGTTACAGCAGCGGCAGATGGGCTCCCCAGTGGAGCTGTAGCGGTCGGTAGTTCTTCCTTGGTACGCTGCGGCTTGCTTCCCTCGCATCCAGGGTACATCCTCCGGACTGTCGGCAAGTTGGATCAGCGGCTGAGGTTTGGGCTGGGGTCTTGGCGCTGGCTGTTGGCTTTGTTGAAACTGCATAGCGTCCATTAGCTTAGTGATGTTTTTGTTCATTTTGCGCATCTCAGCACGCATCTCAGTTCGGAGAGAATCATACTTGTCAGGCTGAGCAGATTGAACATTGTGCGTGACTGGAGACATGGGTAATGGTTTTGAAGTAGCTTGCACCTCATCACTGCACCATCGTTTAATAGCAGCTTCGTGGGTCTCTACCAGCTTTAACTCTTTGATCTCCTTCAGGGTGTTGAAGTCAGCTTCAGGATTGCTTAATGACCACCAACGCAGTGTTACTGTCCTCGGGGGATAGCAGACCCTGAGTGAACTGTTCAATGAGGAGCTTGTTTTCGTCGGGTACACTGGTGGGGCTGACATGTATAAGGGCACGCAATGCTTCCTCCAGACACCAGGCATAAGCTCTTATGTCATCTCCCGGCCTCTGGTAGCTGTGATGAAAGCGCATGCGTATATCAGCCTCATTGCACTACTCGAAGGTAGCTCTCAGTTTAATAAATATAGCAGATGCTGATCTGTGTTCAGCGGCAGACCAGGACGCACTTTCTTTCTCTGCTGCGTCAGTTAACTGTCCAAGTACCACAGCAGCGCGTTGTTGGCTGGTCATCGCATACATATCTAGGACGCTATTGATTTTTCGCTTGAACTCTTCCAGTGTATCAGGGCGTCCGTCATACTGGGGCAACTACTTGGCCCCCAAGATGTATGGCAGTGACATCGACATTATTGGGGTGATTGCACCCAGTGTGTCGGTGGCGCTGGCAGTGCTACCAGAGGTAGCCATAGATCCTTCGGGGTAATTCTAGGGTCAGCGAATGCACTGTTGTCGTCGCTGGAGGAGGCCGACATGTTGAAGGCCCCCCTAGTGAAATACAGCCAGTTCTTAAAGAGTTAAACAGTTTGGGAGTTTCCAGACTAGACTGCGATGCTCGGGACTGCTCAGCTGAGCGAGGGGCGGGCTTCAGTTTCACGCTCTACAGGCTGGCACGCCCCCTTTCTTCCCGCTCTTCGGCGCAGTAATGACGGCGTAGTTTAAACACTCAATACAGTCAAAAATACGCCACACAGTACCGGTAATACCGGGCATGGGATCCTGTTTGTGACGCCAAAAAAAGATATAATAGTGATGTAATCTGGCACACCAAAATGAGTACACAAGTTTTTTACTTTTGCAATTGAGTCACACTTTTATTGTGGGAGCATAGTTGCAATCATCAATATTCTTGAAACGTTTCGACCATGCGGTCTTCATCAGTTATGACAATTTTACAGAGAAAAAAAGAGGGTAAACAAAACAAGATACCGTATATACTCGTGTATAAGCCGAGTTTTTCAGCCCAAAATTTGGGCTGAAAAGTCTCCCCCTCGGCTTATACACGAGTCAATACGGGTGGGGGCTGTGTCTGGGGCTGTGGAGGCTGCAGGAGGCGGGGGGGCTGCTGTATGAGCGGCCCCGTCACGTGGGGTCGCTCATTATATATGCACTGCTTCCCCCTGTCAATCAGCGGCAGGGGGAAGCAGTTCATATATGCCCCCAAAAGCTGGCACTGTCCCCTCTTGTAAGGGCCCCCCCCCCCCCCCGCTGCTTATACATTACCATCCCGGTGTTCTGATCGGCGCCGCTCCTCGGTGCTTCTCCTTCATCCTCCCGTCCTCGCTGGCTGCATCCGGGATCTCCGGCCGTCGCAGGCATATGACGTCATCGCGCGACGGCCGGAGATCCCGGATGCAGCCAGCGAGGACGGGAGGATGAAGAAGAAGCACCGAGGAGCCGCGCTGATCAGAACACCGGGATGGTAATGTATAAGCAGCGGGTGGGGGGGCCCTTACAAGGGGGGACAGTGCCAGCTTTTGGGGGCTGTTGGTACCCCTGGGGGCTGCTGGGTACCCCCTGGGGGCTGCTGGGTACCCCCAGGGGGCTGTTGGTACCCCCAGGGGGCTGCTGGGTAACCCTGGGGGCTGCTGGGTACCCCCAGGGGGCTGTTGGTACCCCCAGGGGGCTGTTGGTACCCCTAGGGGGCTGCTGGGTACCCCCTGGGGGCTGCTGGGTACCCCCAGGGGGCTGTTGGTACCCACAGGGGGCTGTTGCTACCCCCATGGGACTGCTGGGTACCCCCTGGGGGCTGCTGGGTACCCCCAGGGGGCTGTTGGTACCCCCAGGGGGCCACTGGGTACCCCCTGGGGGCCGCTGTATAACCCCTGGGGGGTGCTGTATAACCCCTGGGGGGTGCTGTATAACCCTGGGGGCTGCTGTATAACCCCTGGGGGCTGCTGTATATACTGCTGAGGCCTGTATACCACTGGGGCTGCTGTATATACCACTGGGGCTGCTGTATATACTGGTGGGGTCTGTATATACCACTGAGGAGGCAGCTGTATACCACTGGGGTTGCTGTATATACTACTGGGGCCTGTATATGCCACTGGGGAGGCTGCTGTATACTACCATTGGGGGGCCTGTATACCACACTGCTGGGGGCTGTACACCTGTGCTGGGGTCCACCCTCGGCTTATACACGAGTCAATAGATTTTCCCAGGTTTTGGGGGCAAATGTAGGGGGGTCAGCTTATACAAGGGTCAGCTTATACACGGGTCGGCTTATACACGAGTATATACGGTACATGTTATTAACAAATGTTTCCAAATACTTTACATCATTAATGCTCTCCAAAACATAAAAGATTGACCTCCCTCAATAATGTTTAAAAAATATTATATAAGAAAAATATTTTTCTGGATAGTCACATACAAAAATTAGGGGTCAGAGTAATCCTGTACTGTGCTAGTATGTAAAAAATCTAGCAATATAAGAGCAAATACGTGTATCTACCACAAAGTTTATTTATGTATTAATCTAAAATAAAAAATAATTTCTCGAGTTCAAATTTGCACCACTATTACTCTTCAGTGAATGCAAATATATGGCTCATATATACATATCTATATAATAATGATATAAGCAAATATCAATCACAGAAAAAAGGATTATATGTTGTCCTATTGTTAAAGAAGTGAAAAATGGGCTAAATACCTGCTCCCTCAGGTACTGATGTATTCTTATCAGCAAAGGAGAACTGTTTTAGACACTGTTTTCAGCAATAACCTGTCATAATGAAATATAGTTTGACCTTAGATCCACTGTATATGACCCAATATGCATATATAATAACAATTGCATGCTTTTTACCTATATTAAGATCATGATGCTATATAGACCTGCTATATTCTCCTACAGATGCTGACTACTTCATCAATGCTATAAGTGAAAAAGGTATCAACTCATTAAAAGTGTCAAAATAAAGTGATGACTATAGAAAGCAGCTATCCCAGCTCATTAACCCCACCTAGGTGATATGCAGGAAAAAACAAAGACATACCTCGCACTATAGAAAACCATAAACGTGGTTGGAATCAAAAAGAACCATAATAAGTCTAAAGTTAAACATCAGCATACAGGCATTACACTGCCTGTCTTACCACAACCCGGTTTGGTCGCTCACTGCTGAGGAACGTGTGCTGAAAATGGTTGCAGGTGGCAATCTATGGAGGAAAGTCGGCTTTAAAGCCGCATGTGTGCTTAGAATGACGTCACGGACGTGACGCTTCCTGTTTCCCGCTCTTGGAACGCAGGAAGCGTCGCGTCCTGAAACGCAAGCTGGAGTCTGCACAGTTCTATCGGCAAATAGTATTTTTGCACATGAGTAGTGTCAGTGTTGTTAGAAAAGGAGCGGTAATGTCGCTCTGGCACTTTGTAATTCTCTCTCTACGCTGGAAATTGCTGTTAATAAGCCTAAAAGGAAAAATATACAAAAGAAAGTATAAATTAAATATGATAATATGCATCTTGAGTCATTTACCATGTGAATTCTAATATAATATTTCATCAATGATTTAAAGTCACAGGACATAAACAGGAATGTATGAAAAAATGGAAAACATAGAAAACACATCAAATCAAAACAGTCCCCTATTAAAGTTATATTATTCAAATGGAGCACAGTGATAGTACACCAAAAAAATTGATTACCGCTATAACGTTCACAATAACATAACCAACTACTCTTTTAGGGATATTATCTCTATCAGTATCTAACCTCGTACTCCCTATTCAGGCCCTGCAGTTCTATAGTCTGTAATTGGTGTATCCATAAAGCCTCTCGCTCTTTGAGCTTACGCAGACGGTCACCGCCACGGCGTAATAAGGGCACATGATCTATGATCTGAAATCTCAACTGGGAGATATTATGTCCCCTCGAGATGAAATAGAAGGGGATAGGTATTAAAGTATATTGGCACTTAATGGTAGACTTATGCTTACTGATGCGGTCTCGGATATGCTGGGTGGTCTCCCCAACATATCCGAGACCGCACGGACATTTAATCAAGTACACTACGAATAAAGAACTACAGGTGAAGAAATCAAGTGTGGGATACAATTTGCCCTTTCTTGGATGTGAGAATTGACTTCCTTTTATCATATGGGAGCACTGAAGGCATCCCAAGCAAGGAAAATTTCCAAGCTTGGGAGTGCTCAAGAACCTTTGAATGCTTTTAGTTTTTGCACTACCCAAATCGGCTTTCACCAATTTGTCTTTAAGATTATCTGATCGTTTATAGCAAAATAAAGGTGAAGTGGAAAACTCACTAATAGTCGGATAGGATTTCGTTAATATGGGCCAATGTTCCTTGATGATTCTTTTAACCATGAACTGAAATGGGTGATAAGTACTGACAAATGCCACTTGTGAAGTTGTCCTAGGTTGTCTGGATACCTCTAGTGTCTTAGGTTCGGCCAGTCTTTGAGGTAACCACGGGTCATAAATTTAAAAGTAATTTCTTGGTGTCTTATTGACCTCACCATGGGGTCCTAGACTATACGCTGACTTCTTTTGTATTGTGAATGGGGTAATGAATTTTTAATGTGTGCCGGATGACAGCTGCTGAAGTGTAACAGACTGTTTCTGTCTGTAGGTTTTATATATAGATCCACATCTAATTGTCCATGCTCTTTAATCCCAATTAGAGTATCCAAAAAGTTGATTTTATCGGTATTATGGTTAATGGTGAATGTCAAGTTAGGTAATAGGTTATTAATGTAATTGAAAAACTCCATTAAGTCTGGTAATGAGCCCGTCCAAATCACAAAAATATCATCAATAAAGCGTTTCCAAATCAAACATTTAGGCAACACTATAGGATGATTATTGATGAATTTATGTTCAAAGAACACCATGAAGATATTAGCGTAGGGGGAGCCACATTTGACCCCAAGGCGGTCCCCCTACGCTGCAAGTAAAATTGATCTTGGAACATGAAGACATTATTCCGTAAAACAATTTTCAATAAATTGAGACAAAATTGTTTTTGCTGAATACTGAACTCTGTGAATTCATCCAAAAACCACTTAGTGGCCTCCAATCCCTGTTCATGATCTATAGAGGTATATAAGTTGTTCACATCTAAAGTAACAAGGATACTGTTCTTAGGAATTGGGTCCAATTGTCGAACCACTGACAAGAAATCAGAAGTATTTTTAATGTAATAAGAAATATTAGGTATAAGGGGTGTCAGGATTCTGTCCAATGTAATGGCTACTGGTGACAATAACAAATCAGTGGAGGCCACGATGGGGTGTCCAGGAGGCTGTGTTAAATGTTTATGAATCTTGGTGAGCACGTAAAACACCGGTATAATAGGATTATGTGCTACAAGATACGCCGCTAGTTTTTTATCCAATATGTTAATCTGTGAGTTTAACTCAACTTTCTCTTTATTGAGATTTTTGATTATTAAAGAAGGGTCCTTAGGAATAAGGGTATAAGTATTAGTATCATTTAATTGACGCATGATCTCATCAATGTAAAAACTGCGGTCCATTATCACAATGGCTCCCCCCTTATCAGCAGGTTTGAGTATGATCTGTTTGTTATCTTGTAAATGTCTAATAGAATGTGCCTACTAGCTGATAGATTATTTCTAGAATACAAGTCACCCCTATCAACCTTCAAAAGTAACCTTTGTATATCCGCATTTACTAAATCCACATAGGCCTCAACTCCATGTTGATTCCTTGGTGGATTATAAGAACCAGGTACATTGGCCAATGAAAAAAAAGGGTCAGAGGGAGGAGGAGGAGTAGAGGAAATTGAGGGGAGAGGGTCTCTTCCCTCCATCGCACGATCTTTGTTAAAGTGAACTTTCAATCTGAGGGTTCTATAGAACCTTCGAAGTTCCTGGTCTAATAAAAAAGAATTAAATTTAGGAGTGGGACAGAAGGATAATCCCCTCTGTAACACCTGTAAATCCGATGGAGAAATGTACTGTGAAGAAATGTTTTATACTAAGTCCAAATTCCTACCTGAACTCGTGGTTGCGGTGGGTATCTGCTGCTTCCCCAGCCTCTTCCCCCTCCTCGTCTGCCTCTGGTGCCCTGTCTGTACCCCAAAAAACGTGGTTGATATACAGGAAAAGGAGGATAACCCAGTTCACTGTCCAAGCCACTGCCCGAATCATATATGTCATATCTGGGAGGTGACTAATTCCCAGGATCAGGGTTACGCCACCAATAAACACGTCCCTTGGTATAGTCGTCTAGATCTCGCCGAAATTTTTTTTTCCATTCCTGTACAGTCTTCTTGAAGTCTGTTATGTTTTTTTTACTTTATTTTTCACACTTGTAAATTCAATACTTGATAGGGAGTCTTTCAATTGTTCCTCAATACCTTTCACCTTGTCTCCTATGGTGACTAATTTGGATTGGAGATACTCTATGGTGAGTGTTATAAGATCAAGGGAACATTTATTTAAAATACTTTCAAATCGATCACAGTAGTACGTGTTCTCGTTAAATAATATAGGTCTTAGATTGACCCTTAAGCCACGCGGAATAGGTTTATTTCTGTAATATTCGGCTAGGGTTGTCAAATGTTAGTCCAATGCAGTTTGTCTGCGTAGTTCCTTCTCAAATTCCTTCTGTTGTATCTCTTCTACTGTTGTAGTGAGGAATTGGTTTGAAGAGGTCACTCTGTCCACTATATTAGAGGACTCATCCTCAGCATAAGAAAATGTTGAAATAGACATCATTCAGTATTGATAGTCCGGGGCACACTCCGAAAATAGTACAATTAATATAGAGAAGGATGGCTCTACGGACTGCTGTTATATAGGGTGCTCAGATTAATTAGTAATACAATAGTGATGTAATCTGGCACACCAAAATGAGTACACAAGTCTTTTACTTTTTCAATTGAGTCACTCTTTTATTGTGGGAGCATAGTTGCAGTCATCAATATTCTTCAAACGTTTTGACCATGCGGTCTTCATCAGTTATGACAACTTTAACAGAGAAAAAAAAGAGGGTATTCAAAACAAGATACATGTTATTAACAAATGTTTCCAAAGCTGCAGCTCTCCAGCCAGTGTGCAGGGATGACAGGCTGTGGCTCCTCAGCTGGGAGTTTTCCGCGACGCTGCAAGTAAACAGTCCCAGGCAAGTGTGAGCTTACTGGGTACTTTACTTTAGGTCTTTCCAAGACAACAGTTCACAGTTTACAGTTCTTTCCAGTTACAGTTCACACAATTTACACTTCAGCACTGCCCCGGGTTATTGAAACTGTGCAGCTCAGATAGCATTGCTGTGTTGCTCCCTCAAAGTCCTTTCAGGTCCTTCTCTCAGTATTGGAGACAAAGCATAAGATGAAAAGGTGGTAATTTGTTCGCTGCCGTCTGTCCGTTGGTTCCAAGTAATCCAAGGAATCACAAGATGTTAAAAGCAATACCTTTAATGTCTATTTCTTACGCGTTTCGTGGTGCTCCAGACCACTTCATCAGAGATCCACAAAGGTTTACAGACATATACAAAAAACTCCTATGCACTTTCACAGGATGCTTTTAGGAGACAAAAGGAATGTGAGATTAGTGATAGGATGCTGCAGGGACATGTTCTGGTAGCTTAGGTGGCCTCTCCCAATGGTCCTCCTCAGCCACTCACAAAGACGGCCACACGCTTGACCTCATCTTCTCCCGCCTCTGTTCCCTCACCGACCTCTCAAACTCGCCCCTCTTCCAATCTGACCACAACCTGTTGACCTTCTCCTCCCTCTTTCCCCCCTCCTCACCCCCCCCTCTCCGAAAACTCAGTCACCCACGCAGAGACCTAAAAGCCATCGATTTCAACTCACTCTCCCACTCCCTCCTCCCTCTCACGGACCTTGCCTCCTCACCTGACGTTAACACTGCCGCCACCCTCTACAACTCCACACTAACTGCGGCTCTCGACCAGGCTGCCCCCCTCACACACACCAAAACCCGCACAAACAGACAACCCTGGCTCACCCCTCTCACAAAAGAGCTTCGCCGAACGTCCAGGGTCGCTGAACGGAGATGGAAGAAATCCCACTCCACGGCCCACCTCACAATCTACAAGCAATCCCTCTCCAACTTCAAGGACGCACTCACTGCCGCAAAACAAACCTACTTCTCTTCTTTAATCAACACACTGTCCCGAAACCCCAAACAACTATTCAGAACCTTCAACTCCCTTCTCCGTCCCCCAGCACCTCCTCCTTCCCCCCTCATCTCCGCTGACGACTTTGCTACCTTTTTCAAACACAAGATTGATAAAATTAGAGAAAGCTTTGGCCCAACGTCCCCCCAACCCACCACCATTACCGCCCAACCCTCCTCGACCAAAGGAAGCTTCTCCAACGTGACTGAAGCCCAGCTCTCCACCCTCCTGTCACGATCTCACCTCACCACCTGTGCCCTCGACCCTCTCCCTACCCATCTCATCCCAAACCTCACCACCGCCCTCATCCCTGCCCTAACCCAACTCTTCAACCTGTCACTCACTACTGGCGTCTTTCCCTCCTCCTTCAAACATGCCTTGATCTCACCCATCCTCAAAAAACCCTCCCTCGACCCATCATCCGTCGCCAACTACCGCCCAATATCCCTTCTCCCTTTCGCTTCCAAACTACTCGAACAACACGTCCACTCTGAACTGTCGTCCTACCTATCCTCCCGCTCCCTCTTTGACCGCCTGCAATCTGGTTTCCGACCTCATCACTCCACCGAAACTGCCCTTACTAAAGTCACCAATGACCTCCTGACCGCAAAGAGGAAAAAACACTACTCCGTCCTCCTCCTCCTTGACCTATCCGCCGCCTTTGACACAGTCGACCACTCCCTCCTACTCCAAATCCTAGAATCCCTTGGCATCACCGACCTCGCCCTCTCCTGGATCTCCTCATACCTTACGGACCGCACTTTCAGCGTCACCCACGCCGACACCTCTTCCTCGTCCTACCCCCTTACTGTCGGCGTCCCCCAGGGATCGGTACTTGGACCGCTACTTTTCTCCATCTACACCCTCGGCCTAGGTCAACTCATTGAGTCCCATGGCCTCCAGTACCATCTCTACGCTGACGACACCCAGATCTACCTCTCCGGGCCCGACATCACCTCCCTTCTGTCTAAAATCCCCCAATGCCTGTCCGCCATCTCATCCTTCTTTTCTGCTCGCTTCCTCAAGTTGAACATGGACAAAACAGAGTTCATCGTCTTCCCCCCCAGCCGCCCTCCCCCTCTGCCAGACCTGTCAATCCGAGTCAACGACTGCTCTCTCTCCCCAGTCCCCCACGCAAAGTGCCTCGGGGTCACCCTCGACTCCTCCCTCTCCTTCAAGCCCCACATCCAAGCCCTTGCCACCTCCTGCCGACTCCAACTCAAGAACATCTCACGCATCCGCCCGTTTCTTAACCACGACACCGCCAAAACTCTCGTCCACGCCCTCATCATCTCCCGCCTTGACTACTGCAACCTACTGCTCACCGGTCTCCCAGCCTCCTCCCTTGCACCTCTCCACTGTATCCTGAACTCAGCTGCCCGTCTAATCCACCTGTCTCCTCACTACTCCCCTAGCTCCCCTCTCCACATGGCACTCCACTGGCTCCCCACCCCCCAAAGATCTAAATTTAAAATCCTAACCCTGACTTACAAAGCCATCCACAACCTGTCCCCCCCTTACATCTCCGACATGGTCTCCCAGTACCAACCTGCACGCAACCTACGCTCCTCACAAGAACTCCTCCTCTCCCCCTCATCTCATCCTCCCACAACCGCATAAAAGACTTCTCCCGCGCCTCCCCTAGACTCTGGAACTCCCTCCCCCAGCACGTCAGACACTCGCCCACCCTCAAGAGCTTCAAAAAGAACCTGAAAACTCATCTATTCCAACAAGCCTACAACCCATGATGAGACCCAGCGCCGCTCCACCAACCGCTTGGCGCTTTCCCCCCCCTATCGTGTCCTCCCCCACCCCCATAGACTGTGAGCCCTCGTGGACAGGAACCTCTCCCGTCGTGTATCAGCAAGCATTGTCTGCTCATATGTACTGTACCTGTCCTTGTTACCCCCACTGCTTATGTAAAGCGCCATGGAACCAATGGCGCTATATAAATAAATAATAATAATAATAATTTTGGAGGTGACAGGATCCCTTTAACGACGACTACTGGGTTGAAACACTGTTCGATCCATGGTACAAGAATAAATTTAGCCAGATGCTTCCCACCTCAGACAGGGAAACGCACATGCTGAAGTATCATAAAGGTTTTCTCTAACACATCAGTTAGGGACACAGGAGGCATCACAGATATACACTTTCAGCCCAGGAGAAATCAAATTGTCAGCGTATACAGTGGTTAAACTTGCCTCACTGCCACCTTCAAACTTCAAAACAGGGCCCCCCCTTCCTTAACAAAAGGATGTCAGCGCCATCAGACGCACATACAAGAACCACATAGAAGGGTCCAGAACAAGGATCATTAAAGGGACTTTGTCACCAGGTTTTAGCCATCTCATCTGAGAGCAGCATAATGTAGAGACAAAGATCCTGATTTCAGCGATGCATCACTTGCTAGGCTTTGTTTCAGTAAAATCACTGTTAAATCATCTGGAGATTATAATTAAAGGACTACTCAAGTAGTCCAGTCATACTTAGATGCTGCCAAATCTACAGCAGAGAAAACAGTAATTTTATCAAAATGACAGCAAGGAGCTCAGTAAGTGACACTATCGCTGGAATTATGGTCTCTATCTTTACATTATACTGCTGTCAGATGGGATGTCAAAAACCTGGTGACATAATCCCTTTAATGGCAATGGCAGAATGGCACAGGAATACAGATATACAATGATGGATGGCAGAGCTGTGCTCCTGTTGACAGATAAAGTCCTGCATCCTTACAACACAGGAGGCAGCTCTGATTGCCAACCTATTATCTCTGCAAGGACCAAAGGATCAGATGGTGTTAATCATTATAATTTTTATTTCCGACGCGTTTTGGAGTTAGTCCCAACTCCTTCCTCAGGGAATAGTAGGGTGTTGGTAACACTACTATTCCCTGAGGAAGGAGTTGGGACTAACTCCGAATTTGCGTTGGAAATAAAAATTATAATGATGGTAACACTACTATTCCCTGAGGAAGGAGTTGGGACTAACTCTGAAATACGTCGGAAATAACAATTATAATGATGAACACCATCTGATCCTTTGGTCCTTGCAGCGCAGGTCCGTTTACACCGTTCACCCTTTTGCTTTCCTGACTACGTTGATCGTTGTGGTGTGGATCCTTGCAGCAGCTACTACCTTTTGCTTTAATGCTGGTTGTGTGCTACACAACCCCCCAGGTGAGTGACTAATCAAATTTAGTCCACCTTTTTATCAATGATAAGACCCTATTGCGCTTTTCTCTCCCTTTTTCCAGTTTTTAACCTATTATCTCTGGCACATGCCTACAAAACTCTGGGCAGTTTCAATGTGGTTGCTGCCTTGCACTAACTAGTCAGATTATCCACCATGCTGCACTGTCCAGACACCACATGCAGCGACCTGCAGTCTGAGCATCAACAGGCAGTCACTGCACTAAGCTGGTAAAATGGCGCATCTTCCCAACAGACCACGCCTCCTCCTCCTGAACCACTAAGCCAATCACAAGTGCCATACACGGGGCTGTCTGGGGCTAATAGCAGGGGCCTTCCAATTGGGTTGAGATGTCGGAGCAGTAAAGAGGACGAGCGCCACCTACCAACCGCCACTCGGGAGAAACATGGCTGGATGCCTGTATGTACTGAGGAGTGGCATTGGACGTGGTGTGTAAGTTAAAGACAATCAGTCCTGCAGCAGAGGGATAATGTATCCTGCACCCGGGGTGCAAAGAGAAATCATGGGGCCCCATGATAGCAGAAGTTATAATTGGATTCCCCCCCCAAAAAAAAAATATTTGGCTTGGTCACATAGGAACATATCTAACAACTTTGCAGCCCACATAAAGTAGTTTTCCTCCTATTGAAGCTCCTATATTCCCAATTCATCACCCCCATAAAGTATGATGCCAACAAAAGTTCCCCCAATACAGTGTATAATCCCCTACAGTACCTTCCACATACACAGTATGATGACACTACTGTCCCTCTTCCACTACCCCAGCAGAATATGATCCCCAACCAACTGTGGCCCCCCAAACAACCCTCCATGTAGTGTAATTATTATTATTATTATTATTTATTATTATTATAGCGCCATTAAATTCCATGGCGCTTTACATGTGGAAGGGCAAACAAAGACAAGTACAATGTGTATGGATCATCCAGTCACACAAGTACAGACGGGAAGAGGACGGGAAGAGGACCCTGTCCGCGAGGGCTCACAGTCTATGAGGGAATCAGGGAGGATACAGTAGGAGAAGGTATAGCTGATCGTGTGGTGGTGCGGCGGACCGAGTCTCACTGTGGGCTGTAGGCTTGTCGGAAGAGGTGAGCCTTCAGGTTTCTTTTGAAGATTTCCAGGGTAGGCGAGTGTCTGATATGTTTGGGCAGAGAGTTCCAGAGTATAGAGGATGCACGGGAGAAATCTTGCATGCGGTTGTGACAAGAAGAGATAAGCGTGGAGTAAAGGAGCTCTTGAGAGGATTGCAGTTTGCGTGAGGGTAGGTATCGGGAGACTATGTCTGAGATGTACAGAGAATCCTGGACAAAGTGCTTCGGTGTCCGCGCTGCTGCTCCAAAGCCAAAGACACACAGACACGGGAATGTCTGGTACAGCTACAGCCTTTATTTTCCTCCTACGCGTTTCGGAGCCTCCTCCCGAGCTCCTTCCTCAGGGAACATCCTGCTCGGGAGGAGGCTCCGAAACGCGTAGGAGGAAAATAAAGGCTGTAGCTGTACCAGACATTCCCGTGTCTGTGTGTCTTTGGCTTTGGAGCAGCAGCGCGGACACCGAAGCACTTTGTCCAGGATTCTGTATTACGACCACGGTCACCGTTGAGAGTGCGGTCCCTGCAGCAGCTGCCTGTACGCTATTCTACCAGTTGTGGGTTTCACAACTGACTAAGGTGAGCAATTCCACATCGACAAGTGAGAGTTTTTAATTGAGATAAGACCCTATATGCGCATTCTTTCTTTCAATGAGATGTACAGAGGGAACAGATTGTGGATGGCTTTGTTTGTCACGGTTAGGGGTTTTGAACCGGGGCCTCTGAGAAATGGGGAGCCAGTGAAGTGCTTGGCAGAGGGGAGAGACTGGGGAGTAGCTAGAGAACAAGTGGATTAGTCGGGCAGCAGAGTTTAGAATAGATTGAAGTGGTGCAAGGAAACAAGCGTGGGAGGCCCTTGAGTAGGAGGTTACAGTAATCGAGGCAGGAGATGATGAGGGCATGACCAAGTGTTTTTGCAGTGTTATGGTCAAGGAAAGTGCGGACCCGTGAAATGTTTTTGAACTGGAGTCGGCAGGAGGTTGAAAGGGCTTGAATGTGAGGCTTGAAGGAGAGGGAAGAGTCGAGGATTATCCCGAGGCACCTAGCGTGAGCGACTGGGGAGAGCGAGCAGCCATTGACATTGATGGATAGGTCTGGTAGAGGGGGCGAGCGACTTGGGGGGAGGATGATGAGCTTACTTTTGTCCATGTTCAATTTTAAAAAGCGAGCAGAGAAGAAGGATGGTGGACAGATGGTGGACAGACATTGTTGAATTTTGGATAGTAAGGAGGTGATGTACAGTAAGGACCAGACAGATAGATCTGGGTGTCATCGGTGTAGAGATGATACTGAAGGTCGTGGGATTCAATGAGTTTTCCCAGGCCTAGGGTGTAGATAGAGAAAAGTAGGGGTCCAAGAACCGGGCCTTGTGGGACACCAACAGATATGGGGTAGGGTGAAGAGGAGGTATGTGAGTGGATGACGTTGAAAGTCCAGTCCATTAGATAAGAGGAGATCCAGGAGAGGGCCAGGTCGTGATGCCAAGAGATTGTAGAATCTGTAGCAGGAGGGAATGGTCTACAGTGAGGCGGAAGATAGGTCAAGGAGGAGGAGGACGGAGTAGTGTTGCTTGCTCTTGGTGGTCAGTAGGTCATTGATGACTTTGGTTAGGGCTCTTTCAGTGGAGTGATGAGGTCGGAAACCACATTGTAGGTGGTCAAAGAGGGAGCAGGAGGAGAGGTGGGAAGACAGTTCAAGATGGACATGTTGTTCCAGTAGTTTTGAGGCAAAGGGGAGAAGAGATATGGGGCAATAATTGGAAACAAATGATGGGTTGAGGGAGGTCTTTTTGAGGATGGAAGTGATCAAGGCAAGTTTGAAGGACGAGGGGAAAATGCCAGTAGTGAGTGATAAGTTGAAGAGTTGGGTTAGAGTTGGGATGAGGACTATGGCGAGGTTCAAGATGAGGTGAAAGGGGAGTGGGTCAAGGGTGCAGGTCTTGAGGTGTGATTTTGATAGAAGGGTGGAGAGTTGATTTTCTGTCATGGTGTAAAAGCTGCCTTTGGACTGAAAGGGCTGGGCGGCAATGGGGAAGGGCAGAGGGGACAGTGGGTCAAAGTTTTCTCTGATGGTATCGATCTTCTGTATGAAAAAGAGGCAAAGTCATTGGCGCAGATGAGAGAAGGAGGAGGTGCTGGGGGACGGAGTAGAGAGTTGAAAGATGAGACATAGGCTTGTGTTGCAGCGGTGAGTGCGGCCTTAAAGTTAGTGAGGGACTGTTTGTACATGGTGAAGTGCACCGCAGAATGGGATTTCTTCCATCTCTGCTCGGCCAACCCGGACGTCCATCGCAGTTCTTTGCTGAGGCCGGTGAGCCAGGGTTGTCTGTGTATGCGGGTTTTGTTGTATGAGAGGGGAAGGGGGGGCAGCCAGATCGAAGGATGTAGTTATTGTGATGTTACAGAGAGTGACAGCAGCATCAGCGTCATGTGAGGAGTCAATGCCTGCAAGAGGGAGAAGAGACTTGGAGAGTGAAAATCAAAACGTTTGAGGTTTCTGCGGGGATGAGTAGTTTCTGGAGAGGGGAAAGTGTAGTAGGAGGGCAGCAGGTTATGGTCGGATAGGGGGAAGGGTGAGTTTGAGATTTCAGTGAGTGAACATAGGTTGGTGAAGATAATGTCCAGCGTGTGACCGTCATTGTGAGTGATGCACCCCTAGGCTATGGGGTACTCGGGAACCGGGCCGGTGCTGTCTCACTGGGGTTATCATGGTAGTCGTGAGCCCGGTCCCGTGGCTTGGGATCTATGCAAAAAGGGGATATTTACAAGGTATGATTTGTTGTAACACCACCTGGGGTATGTGGTTGATAGAACCACTGCTGCCGTATTCCTGCTGGGGACGGGGACTTGGGGCAGCGTGGATGGTAAGCCCTCCTCGGGTAGGGATGAGGGTCCCCAGGGCAGGAGTAGTTGGGATGGATGTAGTGAGGAGCTGTGCTGGGTACAAGTCACTTACTTTGGCTGCTGCAGCTTCTTCCACACTGCTTGCTGTCTCAGTGCTGGACGTAGTGCTGAAAACAAAGCAGTTTCAAGCAGGAGTGAAAGTAATCCAATTTCCACACACAGATGAGCTCACAGGGTACTTTACTCAGTCTTAAGTAGCAGTTACAATGGGTTATAGTTCTTTCCAGTTACAGTTTGTGCAGGTCAGGTAGCTTTTCTGTGTTGCTCCCTCAAAGTCCTTTCAGGCCCTTCTCTCAACTTTCACATAGTACCTCACACACGGGTTTGCTCTGGCTGTCTTGGAACCACGGGTGAAGAATTTTCCCTTAAAGTCAGGGTCACCAGTCCTATTTCACTCTGACGTGGTAAAACATGTGACAACTGTGTTCCTCTGCCGTAATGGTAAGTTAGGCTGCAGCACATAAAGTCTCTGCCCCACACCGGTGTGTCTTGTGATTAGGGTATAGAATCACCAGTCACTTCATCAGAGCTGGTTCTCTGGTGTCGGCCTAGCCCTCCAGTGTCCCAGGTTGCTGTCTTTGGGCACACCAGGATCCTTCTTTCAGTCACTGTGCTAAGGGTTCCTCCGCGCAGCACGGGTCTCTCAGGCTGCCAGGCCCTTGTCCTCACACCGTCCTTAGCTGTGGGATCTCTTTCAGTCTTTCCCCTTCCCTTTGCTTCCAGGCTGTGGAGCGGGCTTTCTCTCTAGGGGTCTGTGCCTCACAGGATTATGCTCCTCCAGTGAGTCTGAAACTCTCCGGGAAGTCTCTGTTTCTGCTTTGCTGTTCTAGTCTCTCTTCTTCTCTTTCTGCTCTACCCCTGTGTGTTCCTTGGTTTTGTTTAGGTCACTCCACCCACCTTGTCAGTGTCCTACCTACGTTCCACCCACTGTGCTACTCCCTGCCACCTCTTGCCCAACCTAGAGTCCTAGACATAGGGTCGGTGTTTGTGCGGTGTGGGTGTGTTTTCAACCTTGCTTACCTGGCTGCACTTCCCTCTTGTGGCCTCCTGGTCACAGGGCCGCCACAAGTGGCAGAGGAGGACCATTAAGAATGCAGAAAGGAGGTGGTCAGTGATAGAAGTCTAGAGGCAGCAGGGTGGGCGGTTTTAATGGGGATATTAAAATCGCCCATGATGATAGTGGGAATGTCGGAAGAAGGGAAGTGGAGAAGCCAGGTGGTGAAGTGGTCAAGAAAAGTAGAGGTAGATCCTGGGGGGCGGTAGATGACAGCCAGCTTAAAGTTGCAGGGATAGAAGATACAAACGGAGTGCAACTCGAAGGAGGGGAGGGTGGTAGAGTAATTGGGGTAAAGGAGCAGCTGCCGGACAGGAGCAAGCCGACTCCTCCACCATGCTTGTTAGGTGAGTGCAGCGGGGGAGGCTATTTTCAAATGGGGCGTGCCAGGTTTCGGTGATGCCAAAGAATGAGAGTTTGTGAGTGGTGAAGAGGTCATGGATGAATGAAACTTTGTTGCATACCTTGTGATCATTCTATAGTGCTCCAGGTAGAGGGACTGGGGGAGCTGGGGCTGGATGAATGGGTATTAGGTTATGGAGGTTGCGAGAACTTGTGTTGGGGAGTGGGTAAGGGTTAAAGATGACTGTAGGAATGTGATGGGGGGGACCAGGATTCGGGGATATGTCACCGGCAAGTAGGAGAAGCAGCGAGAGGGTTAGAAGATAGGAGTAGGAGAGGTTACCTGGTGGGTGTGCATGTCTGGAGACTAAGGATTGCATGTGAAGGAACAGTTCAGAGGAGGAGGTGAGATGAATGGGTAGGATGGAGAGAGAGAGCACTATTTCATTACTGAATGGAGGGATTAGTGGGGTTAGTAGGAAGTTAAGTAGTATGGGAGTGAAGGTGAAAAGAAGAGGAAACATTGTGAGCAGTGGCTACGGATGCCGCACATTGAGATGACATGCAGCCAGGGATGGGATGCAGCCAGGGGTGAGATGCAGCCAGGGGTGAGATGGAGCCTGGGATGAGATGCAGTCTGTGATGAGATGCAGCCAGGGATGAGATGTAGACAAAAAGAATAGAGGAGGGGGCGCACCTGGTGCATTACCTGGTGGTCTAGTGGATGAGTTTGTGTGGGTATTTGCACTCACCTTGCGTGTATCACATCGCCATTTGACTCGGTGGCTGGTGTTCCTGCCTCGGCCGCTGGGAGGTGCCGGATTTTTTCGGCTGATGGTTCTTGTGATAGGAGGGCCTTGTCCTCATATGGACCTGCTCCTTCGATGTCTGCCTCTGTCGCTGAACGCCACCGTGTTTCTCCTTTGAGTGATGTTGGTGTCACATCACCATTGGACTCGGTGGCTGGTGTTCCTTCCTGCCTCGGCCGCTGGGAGGCGTTGGATTCCTTCGGCTGATGGTGCCGGTGATAGGAGGGCCTTGTCCTCATATGGAACTGCTCCTTCGACGTCTGCCTCTGTCGCTGAACGCCGCCGTGTTTCTCCTTTGGGTGATGTTGGTTGCAGAGGAGCGGGCCCTGTAGAGGTGTCTGATAGGTGCAGCCTTCGTTCTTCTGTCAGAAGTGGGGTGGTTGGTACCAGTCGTGCATCACCATCTGGCCTGGTTCTAGGGGCGGTCCAGATGAGATCATCAGGCTGTGAGCTCCAGCCTATGGGAGGTAACCACGCCCTTCAAATGCATTGGAGCCTGTCTTGCAGGCTGCCAGATATAGTCTTGGTTCCCCAGTGATATAGTGTGTGTTTAGTTTTGACTCTGACCTTTGCCTGGATTTTCGACTCTGCTACAGCCTGACGATTTTGTACCTTAGCTGCCCTCTCAGTTTTCACTCGGACTCCTATGTTTTTCAGGTCCTGATTTTTTCCCTTTCTTGCGACCTTCCTGCTCTGCTGCTCATAATAGGCAGCTACCCCCTGGGCTCCACCGTAATTCCAGATCCCTGTATAGGAGTTAAGGGTCTCGGGGATTCTTGGGGTGCTGCCTTACCAGCAGCTCAGCCTCACAGCTGATGGTTGTTACAGTGCGGTTATGCCGCCTGCGTAATCACAGTGACGAAGTCTGCGTTGCGTCTCGTGCTCCCAACCTCCGGGTTCAGACTCCGGCTGGTCACGTTGGTCATCACGAGGGGTATATATCATTGCAGGTCCTCAAATTTTAGCTCCCACATGGGTTCTGTCACTTGGACGCTGGCGATTCCCAGCAGCAGCACACTGCTCACCCCAAGGCTTGAAAGGCATAAATGAAAAATAGATTTAGCAGATAGTTGCAGGCGCTTTAGAAAAGGACAGGTAGGAGAAGCAGTAATTAAATGAACCTTTTCTTTACTGGGTCACTTGGTCACTACTCACAATGCGTTTCGAAGGATAAGTCTGCCTTCATAAAGTGATCACCTGATGAAGGCAGACTTAGCCGCTGAAACGCGTTTTGAGGAGTGACCGAGTGACCCAGTATAGAAAAGGTTCATATAATTACTGCTTCTTCTGCCTGTTCTTTTTAATTACACCTAGGACATATAAATCCATCCACATCACACCATTTCTTTAGGGCATAGTGTTAGGACTTGGCAGTGGAGACTCCTTGAAGTGGATGCCAAGCTTAATCCTTAGTGGCTACTAATGAGACTAAGTTCTCCGGTTTTCATGTATAGCACAGGGCAGTTTCTGCATTTCACAATTGCATTATACCCATAAGATCTTCGTCTTGTTGGTGCCACTCATTCATCCACTTTAATCAATAATATAGTAGTGTCGCGGTGGTTCACTAATCTGTAAGTATATATTTTTTCTGCCAGCACCTACACCTGTGATAGATGCCAGTCTTAACCTTATTTATATATTGCTTATTTGGACTGAGCTCCCACTCTATAATTTAGTTCCCATGTTCCACTGTTTCTTTAGTTTGGTAACCACACTTGGACACCATTGCTAGATCCTAGTACACACCTATTCGTCGTTTTTAATTACACCTAGGACATATAAATCCATCCACATCACACCATTTCTTTAGGGCATAGTGTTAGGACTTGGCAGTGGAGACTCCTTGAAGTGGATGCCAAGCTTAATCCTTAGTGGCTACTAATGAGACTAAGTTCTCCGGTTTTCATGTATAGCACAGGGCAGTTTCTGCATTTCACAATTGCATTATACCCATAAGATCTTCGTCTTGTTGGTGCCACTCATTCATCCACTTTAATCATTAATATAGTAGTGTCGCGGCGGTTCACTAATCTGTAAGTATATATTTTTTCTGCCAGCACCTACACCTGTGGTAGATGCCAGTCTTAACCTTATTTATATATTGCTTATTTGGACTGAGCTCCCACTCTATAATTTAGTTCCCATGTTCCACTTTTTCTTTAGTTTGGTAACCACACTTGGACACCATTGCTAGATCCTAGTACACACCTATTCGTCGTTTTTAATTACACCTAGGACATATAAATCCATCCACATCACACCATTTCTTTAGGGCATAGTGTTAGGACTTGGCAGTGGAGACTCCTTGAAGTGGATGCCAAGCTTAATCCTTAGTGGCTACTAATGAGACTAAGTTCTCCGGTTTACATGTATAGCACAGGGCAGTTTCTGCATTTCACAATTGCATTATACCCATAAGATCTTCGTCTTGTTGGTGCCACTCATTCATCCACTTTAATCATTAATATAGTAGTGTCGCGGCGGTTCACTAATCTGTAAGTATATATTTTTTCTGCCAGCACCTACACCTGTGGTAGATGCCAGTCTTAACCTTATTTATATATCACATCGCCATTTGACTCGGTGGCTGGTGTTCCTTCCTGCCTCGGCCGCTGGGAGGCGTTGGATTCCTTCGGCTGATGGTGTCGGTGATAGGAGGGCCTTGTCCTCATATGGAACTGCTCCTTCGACGTCTGCCTCTGTCGCTGAACGCCGCCGTGTTTCTCCTTTGGGTGATGTTGGTTGCAGAGGAGCGGGCGCTGTAGAGGTGTCTGATAGGTGCAGCCTTCGTTCTTCTGTCAGAAGTGGGGTGGTTGGTACCAGTCGTGCATCACCATCTGGCCTGGTTCTAGGGGCGGTCCAGATGAGATCATCAGGCTGTGAGCTCCAGCCTATGGGAGGTAACCACGCCCTTCAAATACATTGGAGCCTGTCTTGCAGGCTGCCAGATATAGTCTTGGTTCCCCAGTGATATAGTGTGTGTTTAGTTTTGACTCTGACCTTTGCCTGGATTTTCGACTCTGCTACAGCCTGACGATTTTGTACCTTAGCTGCCCTCTCAGTTTTCACTCGGACTCCTATGTTTTTCAGGTCCTGGTTTTTTCCCTTTCTGGCGACCTTCCTGCTCTGCTGCTCATAATCGGCAGCTACCCCCTGGGCTCCACTGTAATTCCAGATCCCTGTATAGGGGTTAAGGGTCTCGGGATTCTTGGGGTGCTGCTTTACCAGCAGCTCAGCCTCACAGCTGATGGTTGTTACAGTGTGGTTATGTCGCCTGCGTAATCACAGTGACGAAGTCTGCGTTGTGTCTCGTGCTCCCAACCTCCGGGTTCAGACTCCGGCTGGTCACGTTGGTCATCACGAGGGGTATATATCATTGCAGGTCCTCAAATTTTAGCTCCCACATGGGTTCTGTCACTTGGACGCTGGCGATTCCCAGCAGCAGCACACTGCTCACACCCCAAGGCTTGAAAGGCATAAATGAAAAATAGATTTAGCAGATAGTTGCAGGCGCTTTAGAAAAGGACAGGTAGGAGAAGCAGTAATTAAATGAACCTTTTCTTTACTGGGTCACTTGGTCACTACTCACAATGCGTTTCGAAGGATAAGTCTGCCTTCATAAAGTGATCACCTGATGAAGGCAGACTTAGCCGCTGAAACGCGTTTTGAGGAGTGACCGAGTGACCCAGTAAAGAAAAGGTTCATATAACTACTGCTTCTTCTGCCTGTTCTTTTCTAAAGTGCCCGCAACTATCCGCTAAATCCATTTTTTAATTCAGGGATGAGATGTAGACAGGGATAAGATGCAGCTAGGGATGAAGTGTGTGGCACCCTGGCACCCTGGTTGGGGCACTACAAAACTCTTGGTACACAAATGGAATGTACACAGCAAGCAGAACTCACAACAAACAAAACACCTTAGAACAACCCTTTTCACCCCAGGTCTCTAGGGGGAGCTCCACTGGTTACTGTAAGCCAGTTCCCCCTATAAATACGGGTCCTGGAGGAAGAAACAGTAGAGTGTGTGCAGTCACTTTAGAACTGACAACAGCTAGGAGAGCTGACCTGGTACTGGAGCCACACTAGGCCCATACCAACACACCCGGAAAAGTGAGAGACCCTTGCAACTGGGGTCATAGGACAGGAGGAGAATACCTCACAGGGACAGAAGAGTCACCCTAACTCTCCCCTAACAATCCGGTTACTGGAACCGAGCTGCAGGAGCCACATTGCAGACTGCAGAGAAACCAGCATCACAACCAGGAAGTTTAGCTGTACACCTGAAGCACCACCAGATGAGAGCCCAGGAAGGAAGGAAGAATTTCCTACTCCCTTATATAGTGCCCTCAATGCAGCCAACTCAGGTAGATCACGTCTCCCAAGACGTACAACCCGGTCTGGCAGGATTCCATATCCACCCGACCTCACCAGAACAGCATAGAAGGAAGCCTTCACTACTGCTTGCTGTGGAAACTCCAGGAGTGTCAACCTCATCACCCGGTCCGAGTGTATCTGTTGCCACCAGTAAAGGTACCCAAAAGACTTTTTGTGTCCGAGCATTATTCCTGGACTAACACTCAGTAACTACCTGAGCTGCCATATTCCATCAAGGACAGCTCCTGCCCCCGGGGACTCCCACTCATCCTGTGGGGAGCGTCCCATCTAGCTGCCGTACATCCCCCGGAGGCCCAAGCAGCGCCGGTGAAATGATTGGAATTCCCGCAGGTGGCGTCACGACAAGTAAGAATTAAACCCCTATCTGTTCAATCACCCCTTTTTGATCTGACCACCGGGCCCTACAGCCTCGGGCGCGGAACCGTGACGGGAGAAGCAACGCCTGAAACGTGAAGACCCGGCTACGGTGAGTCAGAATTTGAAGTCACGAACAGGATACGAGAAGAGCCGTTTCCCAACGGGTATTGTGTGCTATTTAATGACTGTGATTATCGAACTGTACATTTGAACCGCCATTGCTGCGCAGAAGGCGGGAAAAGAAGGGCCGTTACTGTACAAAGGGCGTGAAGATAGGCCCCGCCCCACGCCCTGACGACTTCCACCGAACGCAGCAGGAACCGGAAACTCCCGTGGTGCCTCACTCCTCACCGCGAGGCCGACAACTTCAGCTGAGATCGAAAGGGCTGGTCGAGCTTAACTAAGGGGGAGCGAGGATGAGTGACTCGGATTCCAGCGACGCAGTAAGCCAACCGGTTGCTCCACCGGGGCTACCAAACATACCCCGGACGGACAACCACCGCCGGCAGCATGCCGCAACAACCCGCTCCAATTATGCCGATATCTCTGCCATACTATCTCGAATGTGGCCTGGTTACCAAAGTACAGCGGAAAACCCGGTACCCTGGATACGTTCCAAAGGAAGATATGCCAAGTGCTGGATATGTACGCCATGACCGGTAAGCAGAGAGCTTCAGTTATAATGGGACAGTTAACAGATGCAGCAGAGCTGGAGACACGACACTGGTCTATAGAAGCTCAGGAGTCTGTGGAGCAGATATTTGCTAAATTAAACCGGGTTTTTGAACATCATACCGAAGCGGAATTAAGACTGTTATTTTACCATTGCAAACAAGGGGCACAGGAGAGTGTCCTGGACTATTCACTGCGCTTACAAGAAGCACTGAGACTGTTAAAAGAAGTCGACCCTGATAGTGTTAAAGATGAAAACAAAGCGTTAATTGGACAATTTGTTGTGGGACTTAGACTACCTGATGATAAGAAACAGGCACGCTGGTGGTCCCTGCAGAATCCTGGCACAGAGTTTGATACTTTAAGAGACTTAACAGTGCGGGGACAACAGTTCCCTACAGTGCCCGATCTAAACTCACCGCCGCAGTATACTAACACCCCTTCCGTGCCGGCAGCAACATCTCCAATCCCTACGGTGCAGTCCAGCGCACAGACTATAACACCCGACCAGTTCAAACAACTGTGCGCCAATGTGCAGAAGCTGATGAAGGACATGGCCAAGCTCCGAGGTGAAAGAAGACCCAAGACAGAAGCAAGGTCATCGGACAAGATCCAGCTCGCTGACAGCCCCGACGACGTCCCATGGATGAAGAGAAAGACACAGTCGCCACGAGGAAAACCTGCAGATCTCCACAGCCCCAACGGACGTGACAAAGGAGGGTGTGCCTACCAATCTAGTCCTTTAAACGAGCAACCCTGGGGCGAGAAGGGCCAACCCCAGGAGTAGACTGTCCAGGCCCAACCAACTGGGAGTACAAGTACGTGGGAGACCGTCCATACTTGTCAATCATCAACGATGGCACCGCTACCACCGCGTTGATAGATACTGGATCCCAGGTGACAACCATTCCGAGTATCCTTTACAAGCGGTTCTGGCCAGATGTTAAGCTGGAACCCCCACACCCTGATCTGAACATTGAGGCAACTAATGGTTTGCTAGTTACAGTAGAGGGACAATGGGAAGCTACAGTAAAGGTGGGGAGGGTGCAGCTGAAGAATCAGGGTATCATAGTGGTTAAGGACAAACCATACGAGAGGGACCCATACGTAGTGCTGGGTACTAATGTCATGGTTAAATGTCTCGATGAAGTGTTGTTTTTACTCCAACAGAGTGCTGATGCTGGTAGACCAAGAGAGAGGAGAGCTATCCAAAGAGAGATCCGAGCTCTGGTATATCAACAACAGGTAAAAATGTCAAATGGTGAAATTGGCAGTGTACGGGTAACAGATCCCATTCCAATTGTGGTACCTCCCAGAAGTGAAATGATGATCTGGTGTCGAGCAGCCATAGGCCTCAGAGGGCAGGACTACCAAGCTGTAGTAGAACCTGTAAAGTCTGATAGTAGTCCTACGCTCTTGACAGCCAGAAGGTTGGTTGATGTGAGAAAAGGGAGAGTCCCCGTACGCATATTAAATTATGGTGATGACGAGGTCAGACTGCCAAGATATTCTACTGTTGCCAAATTACACCAGGTTGAAAACAATGCCATAATTGATGTAAAATCCTCTTCCCAAACAGTAACTGACGAACCCCCTCACTCCAAAGATCAGCTAGAGAAATGGTGTCAGGAACTAAGTGTAGGAACTGACAACACACCCTCTTATCAGAAAAATGGAGTATACCGGGTAGTTCGAGAGTACGAGCAAGTGTTCAGCAAACACCCACTTGACTTTGAGAGGATTAAAGGGGTACAACACCATATCCCCACAGGTGACCATGCACCTATCAAAGAGAGGTACAGGCCTATACCACCCACACACTACCAAAAAGCAAAAGAGATGCTTCAGGACATGAAAAATGCAGGGGTCATTAGGGATAGCTGTAGTCCCTGGGCAGCACCACTGGTCCTGGTTAAAAAGAAGGATGGTAGTATGAGGATGTGTGTAGACTACAAATCAACAAAGTCACACACAAGGATGCATACCCGTTATCCCGCATAGAGGAGTCACTAGCTGCACTTAAGACTGCCAACTACTTCTCCACATTAGATCTTACTAGTGGGTACTGGCAGGTCACAGTTGCAGAGGAGGATCGTGAGAAGACAGCCTTCACGACCCCTATGGGGCTCTGCGAGTTCAACAGTATGCCATTCGGGTTGTGCAACGCCCCAGGAACATTTCAGAGACTGATGGAGTGTTGTTTGGGCCACAAGAACTTTGAGACTGTGCTGTTATACCTTGATGATGTCATTGTATACTCCCAGAAGATCACCTACAACACCTGAGTGAAGTGTTCGAGTCGCTGTCCAAGTACGGAATGAAGCTGAAACCGTCCAAGTGTCACCTGCTGAAACCCAAGGTCCAGTATCTAGGACACGTGGTTAGTGCCGAAGGCGTAGCACCTGACCCGGACAAGGTAACCGTCATCAAAGACTGGCCAGCACCAACCACTCACAAGGAGGTACGTCAATTTCTAGGACTGGTCGGGTACTACAGACAATTCATCAAAGGCTATACCAAGATAGCAACACTCATGCAAGATCTCTTAGTAGGTCAATCAAAAAAACGGCAAGATCAGGGGCCCCCCGTTCCACTGGGGACCAGAACAGGAACAATCCTTCCAAAAGCTAAAAAATGCTTTAACTGGAGAAGAAATCCTGACCTACCCTGATTACAATCTCCCATTTTTACTGTACACTGACGCAAGCAATGAAGGCCTAGGAGCCGTCCTAGTTCAACGCCAGCAAGGAAAGGAGAAGGTGATAGCCTACGCCAGCAGAAAGCTCCGTCCCACGGAAAGGAACCCGGAGAACTACAGCTCGTTCAAACTAGAGTTCCTGGCCTTGGTCTGGGCAATCACAGAGCGTTTCAAGCATTACCTGGCATCTGCCCCGTTCACAGCTTTCACTGACAACAACCCTCTAACACACTTAGAGACTGCAAAGCTGGGAGCCCTAGAGCAGCGTTGGGTAGCAAGACTCTCAAACTATGACTTCACTGTGAAGTACCGGGCAGGTCACAATAACGGCAACGCTGATGCCCTGTCCAGAATGCCTAACCTCCCTGAAGAAGGAGAAGACATAGATGACCTGGAGGAGATAGAACTACCTGCTTTCCACCGTACGGGTACGGCAACGTGTCATCAAGCGAGCCAGAGACGTGTAGAGAGAACAGTGAACCCTTTACCTCACCATGACTGGAAAGAGGTTCAAGCAAACGATCCAGACGTCAGCCTGGTAAGAGAGCTAATAACTCAAGAACACACCAGTATGGATCCCGTTGCTTCGCCGAATGCCAAGCGCCTGTGGAAGGAAAATGGAAAGTTATTTGTCTACCAGGGAAACTATACCGAAGGCATCTGAATCCCAGAACACACAAACTTATCTGGCAGATAGTGGTTCCAAAAACTGAAATCCAAATGATCCTTGAAGCCTACCATGACGATGCAGGACACTTCGGACGGAAGATGCTGGAAAGACTCCTGAAAGATCGTTTCTACTGGGTCGGTATGCGAGGCTCAATTGATAAATGGTGTAAAAATTGTGGACCATGTCATCTTTGAAGAAAAGACCACCTGACTCAGAAAGCTCAGTTACAGCCAATTGTTACCAAGAAACCCCTTGAAATAGTTGCTCTCGACCACGTAAAGTTAACCCCAAGTCGCACTGGTTACACTCACGCACTCACAATAGTAGATCACTATTCAAGGTTCCTGGTAGTAGTTCCAGTTAAGGACTTAACTACGGAGGTAGCAGCCAAAGCATTCCAGAGTTACTTTTGTCGCCCCCATGCGTATCCAGACCAAGTCTTCACTGACCAAGGGCCGGCTTTCGAATCAGCTCTGTTCCAAGAATTTCTAGGACTATATGGGTGTAAAAAGATCAGGACCACACCATATCATCCCCAAACAAATGGTTTATGTGAGAAAATGAACCACATAGTGATTGACATGCTCAAAACCTTACCCCTTGAAGAGAGAAATCAATGGCCTGAAAAACTTCCAGACCTTGTGGACATCTACAACCACATACCTGTTAGTTCAACTAACTACACACCTACTTACTTGATGCGAGCAAGACCAGGTAAATTACCAGTTGATTTACAGATGGTAACCATGGAACCAACACCCTAACTCTCCCCTAACAATCCGGTTACTGGAACCGAGCTGCAGGAGCCACATTGCAGACTGCAGAGAAACCAGCATCACAACCAGGAAGTTTAGCTCCCTGTACACCTGAAGCACCACCAGATGAGAGCCCAGGAAGGAAGGAAGAATTTCCTACGCCCTTATTTAGTGCCCTCAGTGCAGCCAACTCCCAAGACGTACAACCCGGTCCGGCAGGATTCCATATCCACCCGACCTCACCAGAACAGCATAGAAGGAAGCCTACACTACTGCTTGCTGTGGAAACTCCAGGAGTGTCAACCTCATCACCCGGTCCGAGTGTACCTGTTGCCACCAGTAAAGGTACCCAAAAGACTTTTTGTGTCCGAGCATTATTCCTGGACTAACACTCAGTAACTACCTGAGCTGCCATATTCCATCAAGTACAGCTCCTGGCCCCGGGGACTCCCGCTCACCTGTGGGGAGCATCCCATCTAGCTGCCGTACATCCCCCGGAGGCCCAAGCAGCACCGGTGAAATCACCGGAATTCCCGCAGGTGGCATCACGACAAGTAAGAATTAAACTCCTATCCGTTCAATCACCCCTTTTTGATCTGACCACCGGGCCCCACAGCCCTGGGCGCAGAACCGTGACGGGAGAAGCAACGCCCAAGACGTGAAGACCCGGCTACGGTGAGTCAGGTGCAGCTTAGGATGAGATGCAGCCAGGGACGAGATGCAGCCAGGCATGAGATGCAGCCTGGGATGAGATGTAGCCATGGATGAGATGCAGCCTGGGATGAGATGCAGTCAGGGATGAGATGTAGCCAGGAATGAGATGCAGCCAGGGATGAAGTGCAGCCTGGGGCGAGATGCATCCTGGGGTGAGATGCAGCCTCAGATGAAATGTAGCCAGGGATGAGATGCAGCCAGGCATGAGATGCAGGCAGGGATGAGGAGCAGCCTAGTCCACAGTATGGTGTTGATCCAGGTCAGGGGAGAATTTGTGGGGTAGGTGCCCAGCTGCTTGGAAGGTGTGGAGCAGTGGGGGTCTTTATTGCCTTTCCATAACCGCCTCTTAATTTCCTCCTGATATGAGGCATGGGGTGTGAGCGGCTTTGATTGAGCACCGCTGGTGGGTTGGCAGGCCACGGGCAGCGTTTTGATCTAGGCCGCGGCAAGGCCGAGAGCACAAACCGCCTGTCTTGCAGTCCCGATCACCAGGTTCATTCAGCATTCTGGTGCCACCGTGGGGAAGGTAGAGACTACATGTGACGACAGTAATTGCTGATACCTTCGGCACTCGATTGTAATGAGCGGGGGGCTGCGGGATTTGGCTGTGTGTGTCAGGCCGTGCTGCTGCGGGCCGTGCGGGGGAGGCGGTGCAGGGAGACCGACCTAGTCCGGATGCTGTAGTGGATGGAGGGCCACAATCGTCATTTTTCCAGAGCCCCTGATGGTGGGGACAAATTGTAGAACCCTTTTGGAGATGAATGCCCCTCAAGTTTGGATGCTGCAGATGCTGGATCTGTGGAGGGAAAGTACTCAGGCACATCCTCCCAGGTCTGCTTGCCTGAATAGGTAGGTGTAATGGACCTACATCTATTATATAATTGCCGTAGCGACTTCCGTCGGAGCGGCGCTGCTTCCGGTCGCTTGGTTAGCGCGAGCGAGCTGCTTCTCCTGGACTCTCCCCGTGGCCGCGTAGCGGCCAAGGCGACTCACGAAGCAATGCCCGCAAAGCGGGCATTGCGAGTCGTTGCAGCCTAGCGAAGCAATGCCCGCGAAGCGGGCATTGCGAGTCGCTACACCGCTAACCAAGCCACCGAAGCCGAAGCCCATACTACTGTAGTGTACACCGCTATAGTATACTACAGTCCCATGCCCATAAGCGCCATGGGACTGTAGTATACCATCGCGCTGTACACTACAGCCATCGCGCTGTACACCGTCGCAGAACTCCCACTACCCTAAGCCCATACTACTGTAGTGTACACCGCTATAGTATACTACAGTCCCATGCCCATAAGCGCCATGGGACTGTAGTTACCATCGCGCTGTACACTACAGCCATCGCGCTGTACACCGTCGCACAACTCCCACTACCCTAAGCCCATACTACTGTAGTGTACACCGCTATAGTATACTACAGTCCCATGCCCATAAGCGCCATGGGACTGTAGTATACCATCGCGCTGTACACTACAGCCATCGCGCTGTACACCGTCGCACAACTCCCACTACCCTAAGCCCATACTACTGTACTGTACACCGCTATAGTATACTACAGTCCCATGCCCATAAACGCCATGGGACTGTAGTATACCATCGCGCTGGACCCCCCAGCATCAGCCCCTACCCCTAAGCCACTACCCCGACCTCTGCCGCAAGCCCCTACCCCCTGCCGCCCTAACCCACTACCCGCCGCCGACCCCGCCGCAGCAGCCTTTACCTCTAAGCCAATACCCCGCAAGCCCCTACCCCCTGCCGACCCCGCCGCTCCCGCCGCTGCAGCCCCTAACCCTAAGCACTACCCCCTGCCGCCATAACCAGCAGCCCCTACCCCTAAGCCACTACCCCGACCTCTGCCGCAAGCCACTACCCCCTGCCGCCCTAACCCACTACCCCGCCGCAGCAGCCCCTACCCCTAACCGCCCTAACCCCTAACCCACTACCCCGCCACCGAAGCCCCTACCCCCTGCCGCCCTAAACCCTAACCCACTACCCCGCCGCCGAAGCCACTACCCCCTGACGCCCTAATCCACTACCCCGCCGCAGCCACTACCCTCTGCCGCAAGCCCCTACCCCCTAAGCCGCACCTAACCCCCTACCCCCGATTCCGCACCTAAACCCCTACCCCCCCCCTGCCCCCTAAGCCCCGCCGCACCTAAGCCCCTATCCCCTAAGCCCCGCCGCCTCCTAAGCTCACACCGCTAACACCTAAAGCCCTACACCCCAAGCCCCCGCCGTCCCCTAACCTAACGCCGCTGTCACCTAACGCCCTACACCCTAAGCCCCCGCCGTCCCCTAACCTAACGTCCCCGTCGATCACTTACATGCCTTCAAGTCATCTGATCGTCCGTCCGATCCACAAGTCCTCCGTCCGGCCAGGCGTCCTCTCCTCCGGCCCCGGGGGTCTTCTCTCTTCTTTCCGCCATCTCCGCCTCTTCGTCCGGCCCCGGGGATCTTCCACCTCCGACGTCCTCTTCCTTCTCATTAAGATAGAATGGAAGAAAAATCCCCCATTCTACCTCAATGAGATCTCAGGCCCTCTTCTGATTGGTCGCTGGATACTGCCCTCAGCCAATCAGAAGAGCCCCTCAAAATTGAGACGCAGTTCTCATTCAGGTCCGACTTTTTTTTCCCCATTGACATACATTACCGGTGTGTCGGCGATTTTATGGCCGCCCACCTGGTTCTATTTGTCGGCCCTAAAATCGCGGACACACCGCTAATGCATCTCTATGGGCAGTCAGCCCGATTTCGGATTGAATGCCGACCAATCAGAATTCGAGCTCACTGCCCATAGACATGCATTAGCGGTGTGTCCGCGATTTTAGGGCCGACAAATAGAACCAGGTGGCCGGCCATAAAATCGCCGACACACCGGTAATGTATGTCAATGGGGAAAAAAAAAGGCGGACCTGAATGAGAACTGCGTCTCACTCTGACTTAAAAAAATAAATAAATTAAATAATAAAAAACATAATTTAAAAATAATTAAAAAATAATTAAAAAATAAATAAAAAATAATAAATAATTAAATAAAAATAATAATAAAAAAAAAAAAAAAAAAAGCCGGACCTGAATGAGAACTGCGTCTCAGTCTGACTTAAAAAAATAAATAAATTAAATAATAAAAAAAATAATTAAAAAATAATTAAAAAATAATAAAAAAATAAATAAAAAATATTAAATAATTAAATAAAAATAATAATAATAAAAAAAAAAAAGGCGGACCTGAATGAGAACTGCGTCTCAGTCTGACTTAAAAAAATAAATAAATTAAATAATAAAAAAAATAATTAAAAAATAATTAAAAAATAATAAAAAAATAAATAAAAAATATTAAATAATTAAATAAAAATAATAATAATAAAAAAAAAAAAGGCGGACCTGAATGAGAACTGCGTCTCAGTCTGACTTAAAAAAATAAATTAATTAAATAATAAAAAAAATAATTAAAAAATAATTAAACAATAATAAAAAAATAAATAAAAAATAATAAATAATTCAATAAAAATAATAATAAAAAAAAAAAAAAAAGGCGGACCTGAATGAGAACTGCGTCTCAGTCTGACTTAAAAAAATAAATTAATTAAATAATAAAAAAAATAATTTAAAAATAATTAAAAAATAATAAAAAAATAAATAAAAAATAATAAATAATTAAATAAAAATAATAATAAAAAAAAAAAAAAAAGGCGGACCTGAATGAGAACTGCGTCTCAGTCTGACTTAAAAAAATAAATTAATTAAATAATAAAAAAACGAATTAAAAAATAATTAAAAAATAATAAAAAAATAAATAAAAAATAATAATTAATTCAATAAAAATAATAATAAAAAAAAAAAAAAGGCGGACCTGAATGAGAACTGCGTCTCAGTCTGACTTTAAAAAATAAATAAATTAAATAATAAAAAAAATATTTAAAAAATAATTAAAAAATAATAAAAACATAACTAAAAAATAATAAATAATTAAATAAAAAATAATAATTAAAAAAAAACATTCTAATAATAATGATATTACTGCTAATAATAATGCTATTAATGCTAATAATTATGCTATTAATGCTAATAATAATTTTATTAATGCTATTATTAATGCTAATAATGCTATTATTAATGCTATTAATGCTAATAATAATGCTATTAATGCTATTAATAATGTTATTAATGCTATTATTAATGCTAATAATGCTATTATTAATGCTATTAATGATAATAATAATGCTATTAATGCTATTAATAATGTTATTAATGCTATTATTAATGTTAATAATGCTATTATTAATGCTATTTATGCTAATAATAATGCTATTAATCCTATTAATAATGCTATTAATGCTATTAATGCTAATATTTATCCTATTAATGGTATTATTAATGCTATTAATGCTAATAATAATGCTATTAATGCTATTAATGCTAATAATAATGCTATTAATGCTATTAATAATGTTATTAATGCTATTATTAATGCTAATAATGCTATTATTAATGCTATTAATGCTAATAATAATGCTATTAATAATGTTATTAATGCTATTATTTATGCTAATAATGCTATTATTAATGCTATTTATGCTAATAATAATGCTATTAATGCTATTAATAATGCTATTAATGCTATTATTTATGCTATTAATTCTATTAATGCTAATATTTATCCTATTAATGGTATTATTCATGCTATTAATGCTAATAATAATGCTATTAACGCTATTAATGCTAATAATAATGCTATTAATGCTATTAATAATGTTATTAATGCTATTATTAATCCTAAGAATGCTATTATTAATGCTATTAATGCTAATAATAATGCTATTAATGCTATTACTGCTAATAATAATGCTATTAAGTGCTAATAATTATCTGATTAATGCTAATAATAATGTTATTAATGCTATTATTAATGCTAACAATGCTATTATTAATGCTATTAATGCTAATAATAATGCTATTAATGCTATTAATAATGTTATTAATGCTATTATTAATGCTAATAATGCTATTATTAATGCTATTAATGCTAATAATAATGCTATTAATGTTATTAATAATGTTATTAATGCTATTATTAATGCTAATAATGCTATTTTAATGCTATTTATGCTAATAATAATGCTATTAATGCTATTAATAAATGCTATTAATGCTATTAAATGCTAATATTTATCCTATTAATGTATTATTAATGCTATTAATGCTAATAATAATGCTATTAATGCTATCAATGCTAATAATAATGCTATTAATGCTATTAATAATGTTATTAATGCTATTATTAATGCTAATATGCTATTATTAATGCTATTAATGCTAATAATAATGCTATTAATGCTATTAATAATGTTATTAATGCTATTATTAATGCTAATAATGCTATTATTAATGCTATTTATGCTAATAATAATGCTATTAATGCTAATAATAATGCTATTAATGCTATTATTTATGCTATTAATTCTATTAATGCTAATATTTATCCTATTAATGGTATTATTAATGCTATTATAATGCTAATAATAATGCTATTAATGCTATTAATGCTAATAATAATGCTATTAATGTTATTAATAATGTTATTAATGCTATTATTAATGCTAATAATGCTATTATTAATGCTATTAAATGCTAATAATAATGCTATTAATGCTATTTTTTTTTTTTTTTTTTTTTTTTTTTTTTTTTTTTTTTTTTTAATGCTATTAATAATGTTATTAATGCTATATTAATGCTAATAATGCTATATTAATGCTATTAATGCTAATAATAATGCTATTAATGCTATTAATAATGTTATTAATGCTATTATTAATGCTAATAATGCTATTATTAATGCTATTTATGCTAATAATAATGCTATTAATGCTATAATAATATAATGCTATTAATGCTATTATTTAATGCTATTAATCTATTAATGCTATAATTTATCCTATTAATGCTATTATTAATGCTATTAATGCTAATAATAATGCTATTAATGCTATTATAATGCTATAATTAAATGCTATATGCTATAAATGCTATTAAGCATAATAATGTTATTAATGCTATTATTAATCCTAATAATGCTATTATTAATGCTATATAATGCTAATAATAATGCTATTAATGCTATATAATAATGCTATTAATGCTATTAATGCTAATAATTTATCCTATTAATGTATTATTAATGCTAATTAATAATGCTATTAATGCTAATATTTATATCCTATTAATGCTATTAATGCTATTAAGTAATGCTATTAATATGCTATTAATTATGTATTATTATGCTATTAATGCTAATAATTTATCTATTCATGGTATTAATAATGCTATTAATGCTAATAATAATGCTATTAATGCTATATAATGCTATATAATTAATGCTATATAATGCTATTAATAATGTATTAATGCTATTATAATGCTAATAATGCTATTATTAATGCTATTAATGCTAATAATATAATGCTATTAATGCTAATAATGCTAATATTTATCAATAATGCTATTAATGCTATTAATAATGCTATTAATGCTATTATATAATGCTATTAATGCTATTAATTATGCTAATTTAATCTATTAATGCTAATATTCATCCTATTAATGCTAATTATAATGCTATTAACGCTAATAATTAATAATGCTATTAATGCTATTAATAATTTATTAATGCTATTATTAATGCTATTAATGCTATTATTAATGCTATTAATGCTAATAATAATGCTATTAATGCTATTAATAATACTATTAATGCTATTAATTATGCTATTAATGCTATTAATGCTAATATTTATCCTATTAATGCTATTAATATTGCTATTAATGCTAATAATAATGCTATTAATGCTATTAATAATGTTATTAATGCTTTTATTAATGCTAATAATGCTATTATTAATGCTACTAATGCTAATAATAATGCTATTAATGCTATTAATAATGTTATTAATCCTATTATTAATGCTAATAATGTTATTATTAATGCTATTAATGCTAATAATAATAATATTAATGCTATTAGTAATGTTATTAATGCTATTATTAATGCTAATAATGTTATTATTAATGCTATTAATGCTAATAATAATGCTATTAATGCTATTAATAATGTTATTAATGCTATTATTAATGCTAATAATGCTATTATTAATGCTATTAATGCTAATAATAATGCTATTAATGCTATTAATAATGCTATTAATGCTATTAATAATGTTATTAATGCTATTATTAATGCTAATAATGCTATTAATAATGCTATTAATGCTAATAATAATGCTATTAGTGCTATTAATACTGTTATTAATGCTCATAATACTGCTAATAATGCTATTAATACTGCTATTACTGCTAATAATAATGCTATGGCTTATATTATTGCTATTGATGATGCGATTATTATTTAAAAATGTTTAAAAAAACAATAAACATATTTTAGATACCCGATGCATTTGCATCAGGCTAACAGCTATAACTACTATAATCAAATTAATGCACGTTCTAGAATCCCGATGCATTTGCATCGGGCTCACAGCTAGTACTATATAATGGGCCCTACAGCCCTTCACACTGTATAATGTATAATAAAAACACACCCAACACAGCCCTCAATTAGCCCTCCATGAAGTGTAAAGGCTCCCTCATAGACCTCCAATTGTATAATGCACCCCTCCATAGGGCTCCATATTATACAATGCACACCTTCATAGGGCTCCATATCATACAATGCACCCCTTCATAGGGCTCCATATAATACAATGCACCCCTCCATAGGGCTCCATATCATACAATGCATGCCTTCATAGGGCTCCATATCATATAATGCACCCCATCTATAGAGCTCCCATATCATACAATGCACCTCATCCATAGGACTCCCATATCATACAATGCACCCCATCTATATAGCTCCATGTCATATAAAACACCCCATCCATAGGGCTCCATATCATATAATGTATCCCATCCATAGGGCTCTATATCATATAATACATCCCATCCATAGGACTCCTTATCATCTAATGCACCCCATCCATAGGGCTCCCTATCATCTAATGCACCCTATCCATAGGGCTCCATATCATTTAACACACCCCATCCATAGGGCTCCATATCATATAATGCACCCCATCCAAAGGGGTCCATATCATATATTGCACCCCACCCATAGAGCTCCATATCATATAATGCATCCCTCCATAAGGCTCCCATATCGTATAATGCACCCCATCCATAGGGCTCCTTATCATCTAATGCACCCCATCCACAGGGCTCTGTATGATATAATGGACCCCAACCATAGGGTTCCATATCATATAATGCACCCCGTGCATAGGGCTTCATATCATATAATGCGCCCCATCCATAGGGCTCCCTATCATCTAATGCATCCCATCCATAGGGCTCCATATCATATAATGCACTCCATCCATAGGGCACCATATCATATAATGCACCCCAACCACAGGGCTCCATATCATCTACTGCATCCCTCCATAGGGCTCCATATCATATAATGTAACCCATCCATAGGACTTCATATCATATAATGCACCCCATCCATAGGGCTCCCTATCATCTAATGCATCCCACCCATAGGGTTCCATATCATATAATGCATCCCATCCATAGGGCACCATATCATATAATGCACCCCATCCATGGGGCTCCCATATCATGCAATGCAACCCTCCATAGGGCTCCCATATCATGTAATGCACATCATCCATAGGGCTCCATATCATATAATGCACCCCATCCATAGGGCTCCATATTATTATTATTATTACTTATTTATTTATATAGCGCCATTGGTTCCATGGCGCTTTACATGTGTAAGGGCAGAACAAGGACGAGTACATAAATAATGACGAATAAATCATACTGGTACATTAGGGCAGAGATCCTGTCCACAAGGGCTCACTGTCTATAGGGGATGGGTGGGAGACAGTAGGAGGGGGAGAGGTGAGATGGTGCAGCGGATTAGGTCTCAGTGTGGGTTATAAGCTTGAAGGAAGAGGTGGGTCTTCAGGTTTTTCTTGAAGGTTCCCAGAGTGTCTGATGTGGTGGGGAAGAGAGTTCCAGAGTATGGCGGATGCACGAGAGAAGTCTTCTATGCGGTTGTGGGAGGTTGGAGAAGAGAAGGAGTTCTTGAGAGGAGCGCAGATTGCGTGAAGGCTGGTATCGGGAGACCAAGTCGGAAATGTATGGAGGGGACAGGATGTGTATGGCCTTGTATGTCAGGGTTAGGGTTTTGAACTTAGATCTCTGGGAAGTAGGGAGCCAGTGGAGGGCTTGGTAGAGGGGGGAGACGGGGGAGTAACGGGGCGACAGGTGGATGAGTCGGGCAGCAGAATTGAGGATGGTTGGGAGGGGTGCAAGGGATGAAGAGGAGAGGCCGGTGAACAGGAGATTGCAGTAGTTGAGGCGGGAGATAATGAGGGCGTGGACAAGTGTTTTGGCAGTGTCATGGTCAAGGAAGGAGCAGATCCGTGAGATGTTATTAAGCTGGAGGTGGCGAGGGCCTGGATGTGTGGCTTGAAGGAGAGGGCAGAGTCGAGGATTACACCGAGGCACTTGGCGTGGGAGACAGGTGAGAGTGTGCAGTCGTTGACCGTGATGGTTAGGTCGGGTAGGGGGGAAGAGCAACTAGGGGGGAAGACGATGAACTCGGTTTTATCCATGTTGAGTTTGAGGAAACGAGCGGAGAAGAAGGATGAGATAGTGGACAGGCAGTGTGGGATTTTGGATAGCAGGGAGGTGATGTCATGGCCGGAGAGGTAGAGCTGGTTGTAGTCGGCGTAGAGGTGGTATTGGAGGCCGTGGGACTCAATGAGTTGGCCTAGGCTGAGGGCGTAGATCGAGAAGAGTAAGGGTCCCAGGACTGAGCCTTGGGGAACTCCAACAGATAGGGGGTGGGGCGAGGAGGATGTGTGGGAGTGGGAGACGCTGAAGGTCCGGTCTGTTAGGTACGAGGAGATCCAGGAGAGGGCCAGGTCAGTGATGCCAAGGGATTCTAGAATTTGAAGCAGGAGGGAGTGGTCGACTGTGTCGAAGGCAGCAGAGAGGTCGAGGAGAAGAAGGATGGAGTAGTGTCGCTTGCTCTTGGCGGTCAGTAGGTTCGTTGGTGACTTTGGTTAGGGCTGTTTCGGTGGAGTGGTGGGCTTGGAAACCAGATTGCAGGCGGTCAAAGAGGGAGCACGAGGAGAGATGGGAGGACAGTTCGGAGAAGACACGTTGCTCAAGCAATTTTGAGGCAAAGGGGAGGAGAGATATGGGACGATAGTTGGAGACTGTTGCAGGGTCAAAAGAGGGTTTTTTGAGGATGGGTGTGATGAGGGCATGTTTCAAGGATGAGGGGAAGACACCGGTGGTAAGAGATATGTTGAAGAGATGGGTTAGGGCGGGGATAAGGACAGTGGTGAGGTTAGGGATGAGATGGGAGGGGAGAGGGTCGAGGGCACAAGTGATGAGGTGTGATCGTGCTTGAAGGGAGGAGGGGCGCACTTCCGTCATGGAGGAGAAGTTACTTTTGGTCGAGGGGGGTTGGGTGATAGAAAGGGAGGGTTGAGGGGATTGGGAATCGAAGCTTTCTCTCATCTTGTCGATCTTCTGTTTAAATGAGCTGATAAAGTCGTCAGCAATGATGAGGGGAGAGGGAGAGGGTGCGGGGGGATGGAGTAGGGCATTAAAGGTTATGAAAAGTTGCTTGGGATTGTGGGAGAGGGAGCTAATGAGAGACGAGAAGAAAGCTTGATTTGCAGTGGTCAGTGCTGTCTTGAAGTCGATTAGGAACTATTTGTACAAGGCGAGGTGCGTTGCAGAGTTGGATTTCTTCCATCTCCATTTAGCTACCCTGGACGTCCGTCGAAGTTTTTTGGTGCTGGCGGTGAGCCAGAGTTGTCTGTGTGCACAGGTTTTGTTGTATGAGAGAGGGGCGGCCTGGTCGAGGGCTGTGGCGAGAGTGTTGTTGTAGAGGGTGGCGGTAGCGTTAGCATCATGAGAGGAGGCTAAGTCAGAGAAAGGGAGGAGGGACTCGGAGAGTGAGTGGAATTTAATGAGCTTGAGGTTTCTTCGGGGGTGAGGGAGTTTCCGGAGAGGGGGAGCGTGGCAAAGGGGGGGGGGAGCAGGTAGTGGTCGGATAAGAGGGGGGTTGAGTTTGGGAGGTCGGCGAGGGAACAAAGGCGGGTGAAGACAAGGTCGAGTGTGTGATTGTTATTGTGTGTGGCTGAGGAGGACCATTGGGAGTGGCCGAAGGAGGAGGTTAGAGAGAGGAGTCTTGAGTCATCAGCGTGGGGTTTATCAATGGGGATGTTGCAGTCACCCATAATGATGGTGGGGATGTCGGAGGAGAGGAGAAGCCAGGTTGTGAAGTGGTCTAAGAAGGTGGACGAGGATCCTGGAGGGCGGTAGACGACAGCCAGTTGGAGGTTGCAGATAATAGAAGATACGCACGGAGTGCGCCTCGAAGGAGGAGAGGGAGGCAGAGGGGGGTGGTGTAATTAGGGTGAAGGAGCAGCTGTTGGCCAGGAGTAGGCCGACACCTCCGCCGTGGGAGTTGCTGGGGCGGGGGGTGTGGGAGAGGGTGGCGGGGGAGGTTGTGTCGGAGGGGGGTGTTTTGGTGATGCCAAGGAAAGAGAGTTTTTTGGTGATGAAGAGGTTGTGGATGAAGGCGAGTTTATTGCATAGTGAGCTGGCATTCCAGAGTGCGCCAGAAAGGGGGATTGGGGGAGGGGCTGCTTTGGGGATGGGTGTAAGGTTGCAGGGGTTGCAGATGTTAATGGTGGGAGTGGGCGTGGGCTAGGGGTGATTGTGGGGATGTGTTGGGGAGGACCGGGATTAGGGGAGATGTCGCCAGCAAGTAGGAGGAGGAGGGAGAGGGTCAGGACATGGGGGCATGAGAGCTTGCGAGGCGGGCGGGCATATTTGGAGCTAAAGGCTTGGGTGTGGAGGAAGAGTTCAGAGGAGTGGGTGAGATGGCTAGGTAGGATAGAGGGGGAGAGTGTTATTGTGTTGTCAGGAGGAGGGACAGAGGGGGGTTGTAGGAAGTGGAGTAGGATAGGAGTGAGTGTGAAGAGAAGGGAAAACATTGCATGGGGATATAGGATTCAGTGGGAGTGAGAGGTGGATTAGAGGGGTGAGATGCAGATGGGGAGTGGTGGTGGCGGGGGCAACAGCAGCTGAGAGGAGGAGGTGCAGCCGGGGTTGGGATGGAGGAAAGGGACAGGAGGAAAGGAGCAGCAGGGGGGGTGAGATAGAGGCAGGGGTCTAGAACGACAGGGGACAGGTGCAGCAGGAAGGGTGTGCAAAGCGGGTGAGTGCCAATCAAGTCCACACAATCGCAAATCAAATGGAGGCGTACAGAGTCCAGCAGGTGAAGGAGGGTGATGCGGTGCAGTCAGAGAACGGATGTAGGTACAATAGTGGGGATGAGATGCAGATGCAGCCACATCATACAATGCACCCCATCCATATGGCTCCATATCATATAATGCACCCCATCCATAGGGCTCTATATCATATAATTCACCCCATCCATAGGGTTCCATATCATATTATTATTATTATTATTATTATTATTATTATTATTATTTTTGGAGCACCATTGATTCCATGGTGCTGTACATGAGAAAGGAATACGTACAAACAAGTTAAAAATACAATGAACAAACTAACAGTGACAGACCGATACAGAGGGGAGAGAGAGGATCCTGCCCTTGCGGGCTTACATTCTACAGGGCAATGGGGAGAGAGACAGTAGGTTGAGTCTGCTCTTGTGGTGGTGGAGCGCCAGGTCCAGTGGTAGCAGGGCACCAGGTCCATTGGTGGTGAGGTGGCATTGTGGCCATTGCAGGATGTAGGCTGTTCTGAAGAGATGGGTTTTCAGGTTCCGCTTAAAGGTGCCATGTGTGGAGGACAGTCGGATGTTTTGGGGTGCAGAATTCCAGAGAATGGGGAATGCTCGGGTGAAGTCTTGCATGCGGTTAGATGAGGAACGTATAAGGGTGGAGGAATGAAGGAGGTCTTGGGAGGATTGAAGATTATGAGTTGGATGATATCGGGAGCTTAGTTCAGCGATATATGGGGGGACAGATTGTGGATAGCTTTGTAAGTCAATGTTAGTAGTTTGAATTGGATACACTGGAGAATTGTGAGCCAGTGGAGGGATTTGCAGAGGGGAGAAGTGGAGGAATAACGAGGAGAGAGGTGAATTAGTCAGGCAGCAGAGTTAAGGACAGATTGGAGAGGTGCAAGAGTGTTAGCAGGGAGGCCACAGAGGAGAAGGTTGAAGTAGTCAAGACAGGAGATGATGAGGGTATGCACTAATAGTTTAGTAGATTGAGGGTTGAGGAAGGGATAGATTCTAGAAATATTTTTGAGTTGGAGGCGGCAGGAGGTGGCAAGGGCTTGGATGTGCGGTTTGAAGGCATTGTCAAGGATTACTCCGAGGCAGCGGACTTCAGGTACAGGGCAAAGTGTGATGTCATTTATTGTGATTTATAGGTCTGGTAAGGAAGGTGTGTGAGATGGAGGAAAGATGATGAGTTCGGTTTTGTCTACATTGAGTTTTAGGAAGCGAGAGGAGAGGATATTTAATGCACACCCCACATTTTCTCCCATCAGCTCATTGATGCGCTCTCCTCTCCTCGCAGCTCCAGTCTCCCCAGCTTATATCTAGCACTCAGCACAATGGGGCGCTCAGTGATGATGTCATCGCTCCCCACCGTGCTGATCTGCAGAGCAGCAGACAAAGCGGCCATCCCCGGATTAACACTATGAGAACAGGAGTGGCGTTCGTGGGGAATCCGCACAAGCAGCGGACCTCCCGCCAATGCTGCCCTCTGCCTACCGCCGCCTGGGGCAACTTACTCCGGTGGCCTCATGATATGTGCGCCCCTGAGCGTATCAACACTAGCAGCAGCAATATAAAATGTCAGAAGCAATTTCTGGGAGTCCTTTGACCAATTTTTTAAACCAGCCTGTCCACCAGAAGAACTGACTACAAGTCTGCCACATAGTTAATGACTGTAAAGGAGGGTGCAGGAGTATTTAGACCTCAATATCCATACCATCAGGGGGTGATTTTGACCTTTTTGCATTTTGAGCTTCAAAAATGGAGAAGTGACCTGAGCTTGCCAGTTACGCCTTGGAGGTTTTGTCATGCTTGGCAGCCAGCGTTATCTCAGAATGTGTCTTTTAGCGCTTATGCTGGCATCCTGACAGATAAATACATCAGGCTGTCTCCTGAAAGTGTAGACTGCCTTTCATCAAGATAAACAAGTGATGGTTCTCCAAGGACTTTTCCTCCCCAGTGATAGACTGAACAGGGTAGGCGATATACTTTTCAGTGTGCTGCATTGATCTCGCAATTCTCCAATTTTTATTCTGGTTCAATTGATGCCACTTTGGCGTTATCTGGCCCTAATGTTTTGAAATGTGGCAACTCTTTTTGGGATCTCCTTGTCTGTTTCGTGAATTTAGCAGGGCTCTGTGGGTATAATGCCTACACGTGTCACTCATTCCCCTGTTACTAATGAATATTTAATGCAGCAAACATAGAAAGAAAAAGTGACACTCACCAGGGATAGTAAAAATGTCTTCTCTTTGTTTATTCCATTTTAAGATAAGGCAATGTGCATACAGGCGGCATGAAAATGTCAGCCTTGTATGGACAACAGCTGTTTTGCATTTAAAATGGCGATTCTCTGTGGAAGTACCGGTTTAAGTGCAAAATGGCCGTTGTTTGTTCAGGGATGACCTCCTCCTGCCGCCTGTATGCACAGTGCCTCATTTTAACATGAAATAAATAAAAAGGATACATTTTTATCATCACTGGTGAGTGCTACTTTTTCTTTCTATGTTTGCTGCATTAAGTCTTGGATATTATACAGTATATTGTTGAGCATCACGAACGGGATGATGTTTCAAAACACCATTCCAAACAAAATTAAAGGGGTATAGCTGAGTTGTGAAACTGCAGGAGCAATACATTGTGAGCTGTGGTGCAGAACCTTCTTGGACGTTTTACTAATGAATATTTACAGTGGGTATGGAAAGTATTCAGACACCTTTAAATTTTTCACTATTTGTTTCATTGCAGCCATTTGGTAAATTCAAAAAAGTTCATTTTTTTCTCATTAATGTACTCTCTGCACCCCATCTTGACTGAAACCCCCCCAGAAATCTAGAAATTTTTGCAAATTTATTAAAAAAGATAGACTGAAATATCACATAGTCATAAGTATTCAGACCCTTTGCTCAGACACTCATTTAAGTCACATGCTGTCAATTTCTTTGAGATCCTCCTTGAGATGGTTTTACTCCTTCATTGGAGTCCAGCTGTGTTTAATTAAACTGATAGGACTTGATTTGGAAAGGCACACACCTGTCTATATAAGACTTCACAGCTCACAGTGCATGTCAGACCAAATGAGAATCATGAGGTAAAACAAACTGCCTTAGGAGCTCAAAGACAGAATTGTGCCAAGGCACAGATCTGGCCGAAGTTACAAAAGAATTTCTGAAGTACTCAAGGTTCCTAAGAGCACAGTGGCCTCTATAATTCTTACATAGAAGAAGTTTGGGACCACCAGAAGTCTTCCTAAACCTGGTCGTCCATCCAAACTGAGCAATCGTGGGAGAAGGGCCTTGGTGAGAGAGGTAAAGAAGAACCCCAAGATCACTGTGGCTGAGCACCAGAGATGCAGTAGGGAGAAAATTCCACAAAGTAAACTATCACTGTAGCCCTACAGCGGTCGGGCCTTTATGGCAAAATGGCCCGGCCAAAGCCTCTCCTCAGTGCAAGACATAGAGTTTCCAAAAAAAACACATGAAGGGCTCCCAGACTGAGAAATAAGATTCTCTGGTCTGATGAGACGAAGATAGAACGTTTTGGTGATAATTCTAAGTGGTATGTGTGGAGAAAACCAGGCTCATCACCTGCCCAATACAATCCCAACAGTGAAACATGGTGGTGGCAGCATTATACTATGGGGGTGTTTTTCAGCTGCAGGGACAGGAAAACTGGTTGCAATTGAATTAAACATGATTGTGGCAGAGTATGGATGAAAAAGTCTTCCAGAGTGCTGTCGACCTCACACTTGGCTGAAGGTTCACCTTTCAAGAAGACAATGATGCTAAGGACACAGCTAAAAAAACAAAGGAGTGGCTTCAGAACAACTCTGACAATTCTTGACTGGCCCAGCCAGAGCCCTGACCTAAACCAAACTGAGCATCTCTGGAGAGACCTAAAAATGTCTGTCCACCAACATTCACCATCCAATCTGACGGAACTGGAGAGAATCTGCAAGGAAGAATGGCAGAGGATCCCCAAATCCAGGTGTGAAAAACTTGTTGCATCATTCCCAAGAAGACTCATAGCTGTACTAGCTCAAAAGGGTGCTTCTACTCAATACTGAGCAAAGGATCTGAATACTTATGACCATGTGATATTTCTGTTTTTCTTTTTCATAAATTTACAAAAATTTCTACATTTCTGTTCTTGTTCAGTCAAGATGGGGTGCAGAGTGAATATTAATGAGAAAAAAAGTGAACTTTTTTGAATTTACCAAATGGCTGCAATGAAAAAAAGAGTGAAAAATGTAAAGGGGTCTGAATATTTTCCACACCCACTTTAACCTTTAAATGCTAGCACAGATCATGTGACACGCATGCAGGCTCGCCGTTCTCCAATTTTCATTCTGGATCAATTGATGCCAGTTTGGTGGTATCTGGCCCTGAATTTTTGAAATATTGAGACTCTTTTTGGGGTCTCCTTGTCTGTTTCCTGAATTTAGCAGGGCTCTGTGAGTACAATGCCTACACGTGTCACTCATTCCCCTGTTACTAATAAATATTTCATCTTTAAGTGCGAGGCCAGACCCTGTGCTATGCATGCAGGCTGCGCCATTCTTCAGCTTTTATTCTGGGTTAATTGATGCACTTTCATGGTATCTGGCCCTAATTTTTTGAAATGTAGAGACTCTTTTGGGGGTGTCTTTATTGTGTGTTTTGTAAATTTAGCAGAGCTCTCTGAGCATCATGCCTATACATATGACTGACCCAGCTGAATAATTCTTTCAGTAGTACTCCATGAACGTATACTTGTACCACTTGACTGTGGTTTAGCATAAAATTGACTTGAGCGGTTGCATAAGGTTTAAGGTCCCCCTGCCCATACCTGTGTTACTGACGCCCTATGGAAACCTTGTGCATATAAATACCACCAACCACCTCCCCCATGTCATGGTAGGTTGAGAGTGATTGCTGCAGTATTGTGCACTTGTGTTGGCTTTCATTGAGGCCTGCTGTGTCCTGCTGAGTGCAGTGGATATCAAACCTTGGCTATTTTTTTGGTAAGTTTTTTTTTTTTACATTTTTGTCCTTCTAGTGTTTTTTTCTAAATATATGGTTAGGGATTCATAAACGTGAGGGCCCTTGACGTGGTTTGCGAGCTTACGTATTTTGCCCCAAATACCCACCAACACCTCACATTATCATTCATCTATTTTTTTGTACATTTTTATCATTTTGCAAGATGCAGCTGAAACCTTGTAGGGCGTCTGACCTGTGTGGTGCATATACATAGTGCTGGGCAGCCCGTCTGATATAATAGTATGGGCATGATCAATAGGCTGTATGAAGACACTTTGTATCGCACGTACCTGTGTGACTGATGCCCTGTGGAAACCTTGTGTGTATAAATACCACCAATCACCTTCTCCATGTCATGATAGGTTGAGAGTGATTGCTGCATCGGTATTGTCCACTTGTGTTGCCTTTCACTGAGGCCTGCAATGCTCTGCTGAGTGCAATGGATATTACACCTTGGCTATATTTTGGTAAGTTTTTTTGAATTTTTGTCATTCTAGTGTGTATTCCCCCTGTTCATTGGGCCTATGCAGGTCACTGACCCACCTGCATCCTTATTCTTGTTGTAATCCTTTTTATAGTAGTCCATGAAGCTGATTCTCTTGCCACATGAGTGTGGTGGGGCATAAAATGGACTGCAGCAGTTGCATGAGGTTTGAGGGCCCCCTGCCCACTGGGCTTATACAGAACACTGACCCACCTGCATCCTTATTCTTGTTGTAATCCTTTTTATAGTAGTCCATGAAGCTGATTCTCGTGCCACCTGAGTGTGGAGGGGCATAAAATGGACTGGAATGGTTGCATGAAGTTTGAGGGCCCCCTGCCCAATGGGCCTATACAGGTTACAGACCCACCTGAATCCTTCTTCCTCTGGTAGTCCATGAAGCTGCTATTTGTGCCACCTTAGTGTGGCGGAGAATAACATTTAATGGAGCTCAACAGTCCTACACCTGTCACTCATCCCCCTGTTCCTGATTAATGTTTAAAGTGAACATGTCAACTACTTTATGTCCCCAAACCTATCACTACCTGTTCCTGCAGCTTCCTACTACATCTCTAACCATCACTGTCTTACCTAAATGTGTCCTGTAATGGCTGTGAAAAGTGCTTTTATAACTTATATCCTCCTCTACACTATTGACAACCCCCTGGTTATTCCTATAGGAGAATGTAAGTTATAAAAGAAATTTTCACAACCATTACAGGACACATTTAGGTGAGACAGGGATGGTTAGAGATGTAGTAGGAAGCTGCGGGAACAGGTAGTGATAGGTTTGAGGGCATACAGTAGGTGACAAGTTCCCTTTAACCTTGAGATGCTAGGCCAGGCCTTGTCCCATGCATCCATAATGCACCATGATAAAAACATTAACTTTGGGGAATAGATGGCACTTTTCCTGGTGTCTACCCTAATTTGAGTTGCTTTGGCAGCTTTTGTGAGCTGTGATGGTGTTTTCTAGGCCTTTGATTTAGCCTCGAATTGATTTGAATGAGGTTCGGAAGTTCAGCGAACTGTTTGTCAAACAAGTTGGCGAACATATGCCCGTTCAGCGAACTAAACCGAATACAAAAAAGGTTTGCTCATCTCTACTTGTGTGCAGTGGCTTATAATTATTCTCACACTGGCTCCCAGTCCTGGTAACCTCACCAGTCACTTGTATTAGTCATTATCCTGCCTTTGCCAGGATTCTGGTATTTCTATTATATTGTCCAGTTTCCGCAGCAGGTAAGTCAGATATCAAATACTTTAACGTTACACATCATAGGGTCATATGTTCCAGAATGAACTGAAAACAAGTAACAGGAACATTTTAAACTGTGTTCTTTGCAGAAAGGAAAGGCAGGAGTAAATCAATATTTCATCCAGTGGAGCTGAACAGGAATTTCATTGTAGCTTTTCACATTGTATTATTTTACAAAGTCTATTAACCCTTCTGTTGCAATTGCAATGAAAGCACAGATGTATTAGGAGGAAATAGCTAGGTTATGCTCATACCTAGCATTTTTGCAGCATTTTCTTTCTCAAGACGAAACCTGCTGTCTGTTTGGCAGTGCTTTTTCTTTACTTTTGACACAATTTTTGCAGTTTATTGGGTATTTTGTCTACAGTACTTTTTTAATGCGGTTAGTTTTCTTCATAAAAAATGCTTAAAAAAGCACAATGAAAATCACTGTGAAAATGTAGCAAAAACACATTTGCTCTGCAAATGTTGCAGTTTTCAAAACCTCTGCAGTTCTCAAATTCAGTCAAACATATAAAACTAAGCAGGGGTGTAGCAATTGCGTCCGCAGGGGTCGCAACCAGGGCGAGAGGTACAGGGCTCTACCAACCTCAGCGCTTGCTTCAGTGGGATCTGTATTCTCGCTGAGGACGCATATCCAACTGAATTGCATTGCGATCAGGAGTGCCGTGACAGGGGCAGTTGCCATGCCGGACGCTGCGCGCTAGCTAGAGAAGACACATGGGACCGGAGGAAAGGTGAGTAGAATGTTTTTGTTTTGAATTATGCATTAGAACCAGAATGGGGACACATACACTAGCATAGGGACAACATAAACCAGGATAGTGAACATATATACCAGGAAGGGGATCATATATACCAGGATGGGGACATGTATACCAGAAAGGGAATAATATACTGTATATCAGGATGCATTTAAACAAAGTTGAAGTGCGATATAAAGTACTGTAACTATTATATCAAAATAATTCAGCTCAATAAAATACTGTATGCTAGGAAAAATCAAACACATTTTATTTATTTACATATAATACCATAAAACCATTTAAAACCAAACAGACAACATCCTCACTGAGGAAGTGTGGGTACACCTTTGTTTCCACCTCAATATTTAACAACACAATGCACACGTTACAAGAACAGAGAAAAGTCCTAGTGCATACCAACATTTTTTTTAATATTGACATAGACAAATATATCAAACAAACACATAACAGTACGTAACAATTAATATTGCAAAAACAGTGTTCCGTTAATGCCAATATGTTCATCAGAAGTCAATACCCCTACTTCTGTTGTGCAACCCCAGAGTCTATCTATATGTGCCAATATTATCCTGCCTGTGTACAGACTAGCAACAACAGAGTGTATGTTCATAAATCTAAAGGATGACATGGCATTGCAGCAACCTGTATAAAGGAGAGAGGTGAAACCTGGGGTTGATGGAGGAACACCCCACGTGTTGCGCCTTTGACTCACCGTGGCCGGGACTCCGGTTTAGACAGGCGATGCTTCCTTCCTCCTTGTCACGGGTGGACCGCGCCTGCCGGTAGTGGGGTCCGGTGGAGTGCAGATCAAAAGTTGAAGACGTCTTGTAGGGAACAGATTAAAGGGGATTAATTTATTCGTGACGCCACCTATGAGTAGTTTCGGTAATCGTTACCGACGCTGCGGAACCTCCGGGGGATGGACAGCAGCAAGATGGAACGCTCCCCACAGGCTGAGCGGTGATCCCCGGAGGCTGGAGCTGCTTAAGATGTTGTGCGGCAGCTGCGGTTACCTTGTAGTGCGGACGGACAGTTCATAAGGAAGCACGGACACAGAAAGTCTCTGCAACGGGTCTTTACTGTAACCAGCAGGCAGTACATGGTATACAGTTAAACGGTAGTGGACCGGGTGGACTCAGCAGTGATAGTGTCCCTCAGAGATCCGCAAGTGTTCCTCCATTCTAACTAAGTGATTGCCATTGTCGCCCAGGAATACCAGGTCGGGTACGGGGAGGCTGCTTCAATGCCCTATCCAAGTTGTACATTGTGGATGCTTTGGGGATCCTTGGATCCCTCAGTGGGTACACCGCTGGTTAGACGACTGGAAGTTGGCTGGTGGTGGGGTGCTCCTGTGAAGCTGCTCCTCCACGCTTCTGGTTCGCGTAGCAGAGGTGAACTGCTGCCAGCTTCGGTACCAGTGAACTGGCTGTGAATTGTGGGCACGGGAGTCTTTTGGGAACCCGTGGTAATGATGCCTGATCCCGGTTGTTGAGGCCTCAGGTGCTGACACCCGACCGGTGACGGCCCGGGGGCTGCACGGGGTGCGGAGCCCCCGCTCCTACTCCAAGTTCTAGACTGCTCAGGTCAAGTTCTAGACTCCTTCTCTATGACTAAGAGTCAGTTCTCCTACACACTTCCCTAGCACTCCGCCCACCAGGACCCTGGATTGGTCCTCTGTTCTAGGTGATGCATGCAGGGTTGGATCTCAAAGTTAACTAGATCACTGCTGTGTCAGAGAATATTGCGGCTGCATTTATGGCTGTAATACCCTCTTATGACGCACTCGTTGCGGGGCGCCACACTCCCCCCTGGTTGAATACGCTTGTCCCCAAGCGTCACACTACCCACATTACAGAGGTTTTTATATTTTTTAACGTACATACATACACTTTTATTAATAACGAAAAACAGGTAAAGATATGCTTGGATGGTATAAGCAAAGTAAACAGGTGAAACACTTGGTGCGGACCCAGCGGGCGATCGACTGTCCTTATATTAAAAGTTCAGGCTGTGACCGCAAAATCACACAGTCAGTGCTTAACAGGAACAGAGTCATTGAGTGAGTCCAAGTCTTAAAGTCACTGGCGCGGAGAATGATGGGGCACCCGGATAGCGAACCACCCATCTGGACAAGCATAGCGTTCATAGGTGATTATATCGCCCCGGTATAGGTCGCGATCGGGATGTCCTCTGGGCAAGTGTGACTCAACTTCCCGGCGCCCCACAAACACCTCCTCATTCAAAACTCACCTCCCAAGCGAACCCCCACCCGGTATGTAAGTTAAAGGTGGAAATTCTACCTTCTCGGTGGAGTTCATCAGGCAGCGGCGGTTGGCGGCGAGCCTTGGCACGGGCCTGCACGTTGGCGCGTTCACGGGCTTGCCACTCTTCTCGTCGTTGCTGGCGTACACCTCCGTCGGCACGGCTCGGGGTGTAAAAATGAGCGATGGAGCTGGTGGTTTGGCGGGAAACTTGGACTTGGCTGGCAGTCTGGGCTGGCACACTTCCCTAGCACTCCGCCCACCAGGACCCTGGATTGGTCCTCTGTTCTAGGTGATGCATGCAGGGTTGGATCTCAAAGTTAACTAGATCACTGCTGTGTCAGAGAATATTGCGGCTGCATTTATGGCTGCAATACCCTCTTGTGACGCACTCGTTGCGGGGCGCCACACCTTCTCAGGCTTCTTCAGAAGTATGAGCCCCATAATGTACCAGATTTGTTATTTATATCATTGACAATTAGTAGGTAATTAGAGTATCCGGATCACATGTTGTATAATACTTCAGAAATCCTGACCCCACATTCACCCCATATAACACATCAAGTGAATCAGGTATAAAGAGCCGCTGCCATTGTCTTTCGTAATAAACTCCAGCCTGGATCACAGATAGCGGAAGTCGGAAGTGTAAGGAATAAGACCAGGGCTGGTGATAGGACTGCCCATTGTTATCATGTGAGCAGAACTCTGGAGTTCGCTCCAAATTGGAGCGCAAACCTGGAAGTGTGCATTGTGGTGTTAAATATTAAAGTGGAAACAATGTGTACCCACACTTCTTCATTGATTATGTTGTCTGTTTGATTTTAAATAGTTTTATGGTGTTATATGTAAATGACCCACCCCAAGGCCATGGGGACTCGGTACCTGGGTGGTTGCTGTAAGGGGGATGTCACTGGTGGTCTGCCCAGGCCGTGTTCCTGGTTGTCGCTAAAAAGATAGGGAAAAACAATAAAATAAAAAGAGTAAAGTCTCATGACACCACCTACGGTGTCCGGTGAAGGCACCAGCGCTGCTGCAGACCTCCCGGGACGATGGACAAGCAGCCAGATGACAACGCTTCCCATAGGTGGAGCGGGGTTCCTCGGGGCAGTAATGTGGTGGCAGTGATTTGCACAGGGAGGTGGCTCGGCAGCCGGGCCATGGCTACAGTCTCTGGGCTGGACAGGACCAGGGCTGAAATGACTGACACACATACTAGGAGTCGTTTCCGCACCTTTACTGATGGTAACTGAGCCAGTAGTTAGGATCTCAGTGGCAATGCACAGTGCTGGGACCATGGCTCACATTGAAAAGGGAGAGTAAAAATGGAGAAATAAAAATAATAAATAGTTTGTGACGCCAGTTGGGATATTCAGCCTTTAGGTGGCCGTCATTGCAAGGGAATCCCTGAAAGAAAGGTTGTGTGTCAGTGCAGTTGTCTAAGGCTGCTTTCACATCAGCGTTTTGCTGATGTTTGAAGCTGATCCGACAGATGGCGCTGCATCTGCCGGATCGGTCACCTAATGGCCAATTTATGGCCCGGATCCGGCAAGCCCCATGCATTGTCTATGGGGCTTAATGTCAAGCACGGCAAGTGGGGTTTTGCCATATCCGGCACTTGTGGTGGCAAAAAAACACAGCTAGCAGCGTTTTTTTTTCGCCGCAAGTCAGCTGTTTTGGCGGCCAATCTGGCAGATGCAGCGCCATCTGCCTGATCAGCCCCAAGCATCAGCAAAACACTAATGTGAAAGGAGCCTAACCCTTCCCAACCGGGGCTGGCTCCCAAGGGATGGTGATGAAACATGCAGTGGTAATGAGATGCAGAAGGACACATATAAAGTCAGGCTCCTTGCTTTACCTTTTACTTTAGGTTGCTCAAGCAGGTCCAGGGACTTCAAACACCACTTGGTCCGATCAGTCTGGGAAGGACCATAGTCCGCTTTGATAGGTGATTTGGTGAAGTAATTTTTTACTCCCCTCTGGTTCCTGTGGTTCATCCCCAGCCAGGCTAGTAGTGTGGATCCTGTGGGTATTCATGCTCCTTTTGGTGCAGTTCCCTAATTCTATATAGTATGACTGTCCCGGGAGGTACCACATGAGTGGCTAATGAGCATAACACTCATTAGCCTTCAGTCTTTTTTACCAGGCTTTCTGATCCTAAGTCGCCTAGGGACTGGTGCCCTGCCTTGCAGCTGGTCCCCTTAGAGAAGCTTCCCAGCTCGCTCCTGACTGAATCTTCTCCTTTGCCTACTCAGCTTTACTATCCTAACGACTCACTCCAACCACAGACTGAGTCCCAGCCCACCCCAGTCCCTTCAGTGCTTAGCTTTCTAGTTGGAGTTCAGGCTGTGTTGGATGCTTCACACTTCCAGCAGAGGGAGCTTTAATTTTCCATTTGGCATTAAAATAGATATTAAAGGAATACTATTTGTGGCAGCCAGACTGCAGGGGCACCACAGGGACATGTATACCAGGATGAGGGCCATATATACTAGGATGAGTACCATATATTGCTACGGAGGGTCGGGCTTAGCTTAGCTCACACTCCCACACCGCCAGGCCATGGTGACGTGGGGTGTGCGTCCCAGGTGGTACTTGTATGTGGGCCCACAACCACAGGGAAGACCCGGGCCACCCACACTAGGGATGGGCAGCGACCAGGATCCTTGGCAGCTGAGCATGAGAAAATAAAGTTTACTAAACAACAAGATACAGTACAAAGGTGACAAGATATTAAGCCAGGCTCCTGATTCTGAACATCAAGCATGGGGGACATTTCAGGTAGGCAGACGCCAGGCTATGGCAAGAGGTCATCATGGGATGATGCAGTCCAGGGTCGTCTGGTGCAAGCATATCAGAAGAACCTCTTTCAGGCACAGGCGTAGCACTGGCACAGCATGAGAACATCAGACGCCAACCTCAGACAGATGTCATCACAGAATGGACCCCAGAGAACAGGCGGGTCACATGTGGAACATGAGGAGCACAGGTCCAGGACCAGCGACATGGCAGCTAAGGACACTGGATGGTCAGATCCAGGAAACACAGGCAAAGCCATCACCGGGATACAAGGCTGGAGACTTCCCAGGCACATGGAGGAGGAGCCCGTCCAGGAACACTAGCGGGACTGACTCTGAAACATGAGCTGGACCACAGAACCTTGTACTGGACATCAGGGACAACGGCATGACATCAGGGACACTGGGTGGACATCAGGGTGCAGGCACCAGGCAGCGGTCATCAGGCTTCGGTCATCAGACACCAGCTGGAAAGGAACCCAAATAGGATGGTGCAAGCACCACAGGAGCGTAACAAAGCTGCATAACATGGGCACTACAGGAGCAGACCGGAGCAAGGTAGTGCGAGCATAGCAGAACAATGCAAAAATAACAAGCATGATCCGTAGCTGAGTGACACATGCACCGCACGAGCGGACCAGAGCTGGATGGTACTAGCACAGCATAGTAGCATGAGCACAGCGTAGTACATGCTCAGCAGGAGCACTCCATCTTCAAAAGATGAACAGAGGTTTATTCAGAAGACACTGGTTACAGAAAACTCACAGTCACTGGGTACATGGTTCAAGACACTAGGACTACAGGAATATCACACAGCAGGAATCCACATTCAAGGACAAGGACTTTGGTACCAACATAATGACAAGACAGGTCCAGGGACAATGACAGGCAGACATCAGCTATCCCAGAACTGGCTGCAGACAGGACTGGAGCTGAGGACAAGGTAGTCCAAGAGCAGCATTCTGGACCAAACACATACTTTAGTAGGTTCTGCAGCCTAATGAGATTCTCTGGCAACACACAACAGTGAAGAGGAACTTTAAATAGAAGCTGCCCCTCAGCAATACGCTGGGGATACCAATTCAGGTGTACAAACTGCCCCTAATAAAAGCGGGGAAAGTGTGGCCATGCGCTGCCTTGGCACAGACAATTCTATGGCAGACGGCGGAACCTGAGCGCATTGCAAAGGTTAAATGCCGTTCCTTCTCTCACAAGCCTTGGTGTGTGGTCAAAGGCTACTGTACAGTCACATTGTGGGGTATTGCCACGTGAATGAGAAATTGTGTAACAGATTTTCTGCCCCCTTTTTTTTTTTTCCACCAATTTCCCCTTTTAAAATTGGAAAACTGAGGTTTAAGCAACATTTTAATGGTTTCCACCACAGAGGATTTCCAAGATTTGCAGGAGGCTGACATGGAGAGGATGGTGTATTGGCTGCTGGCCATGCCTGACCATATTAGCCAGCCAGCTGCAGTGAAATCCACAGGGGCCAGAGATCCTGAAGGTCCTGTCGGGGTTGCCCAAGTTCATTGGTATGTGCTAAAGGCGGTGGATATCCCCTAATTCCTCCATTCACTTCTCTAGCAGAGGCCATGATGGGGTATGTTGGGGGACAAATCATGGTGGAGAATGCCCCTGGAGTTGTATCTCCTGCGATTCCCCCGAGACCTGCCAGGAGCGGCCTAAACTATGGAACGAGCATGTCCATCTCAGTCATCGGTGAAAGAGCTGTTGCCACAGGTGGAGGCTTCACAAAGGGCTGCCGATTAAAGAGGACTGCCCTAATAAAGGCCTGTTGTTCGGTCGCGACCATTTGGAAGAAATGCCCCTGCTGAGACCCTGAATCTTACAGGATGTCAAGTTGCAGGCTGATAGCCTCGCAATTAGTCCTGGAGTTGCCTTGTTGGCTGCATAAGGACTATTTTTGTTTGGAGTTCCAACAAGAGTGAGACCTGCTTTTTTGTTAATTTTATTTTTCCCCTTCCAAAGTTTAGTGCTGATTGTGCTTCCCCTTGCTGGATTGGCGGTGACCTTCGGTCAACACCTCAAAGACCTAAATGGATGGTGCCCTTAATGGACTGTGCCCTTAAATCGGCTTTGCCCTTGATGGGCTGTGTCCTTAATGGATTGTACCCCACTATCTTGATGGCCTGTACCCTGCACCTTATGTTAATGGACTCTGCTGATCCTTGTAAGATTTACTTATATACTGTGTGTGTGTGTGTGTGTGTGTGTGTATATATATATATATATATACACACACACAAGTGCATCTCAATAAGTTAGAATATCATCAAAAAGTTATTTTATTTCAGTAATTCAATACATAAAGTTTTATTATATGGAGTCATTACAAACAGCGTGATCTTTATTAATGTGTTATTTCTGTTAATGTTGATAATTATGGCTTACAACCAATGAAAACCCAAAAGTCATTATTTCAGAAGATTAGAATATTATATAACACCAACTGAAATTATAATTTATAAACATTGGCCTACTGAAAATATGTAAAATAAATTAGTTGGATTGTGTGCCTCTCCTCTCCACTCTTCCTCCAGACTCTGGGACCTTGATTTCCAAATGAAAACAAAATTTACTTTCATCTGAAAACAACACCTTGGACCATTGAGCAATAGTCCAGTTCTTTTTCTGCTTGGCCCAGGTAAGATGCTTCGATTGGTCATGAGTGACTTGATACAAGGAATGCGACAGCTGTAGCCCCCATGTTCTTGATACGTCTGTGTGTGATGTCTCTTCAAGCACTGTCTCCAGCAGCAGTCCACTCCTTGTGAATCTCCACCAAATTTTTGAATGGCCTTTTCTTAACAAGCCCTTCAAGGCTGTGGTTATCCCGGTTGCTTGTGCACCTTTTACTACCACACTTTTCTCTTTTACTCAACTTTCCATTAATATGATTGGATACAGCACTCTGGGAACTGCCATCTTTTTTATCAATGACCTTTTGTGACTTACCCTCTTTGTGAAGTGTATCATTGACTGCCTTCTGGACTTCTGTCAAGTCAGCGGTCTTCCTCATGATTGCGTAGCCTACTGAGCCAGACTAAGGGATCATTTTAAATGCTCATTAAGCCTTTGCAGGTTTTTTATGTTAATTATTCTAATTTTCTGAGATAATGACTTTTGAGGTTTCATTGGCTGTAGGTCATAATCAGCAGTATCAACAGAAATAAACTGTTAGGACTTTGGATTTTCTATTGGCATTTTGTGCGTCTTGCCCCTTATCAAAATTGTGTCCTCTGCTTCATGTGATCCTATTTTCTGTCTTCATAAAACCTCAGCCTGCTGTATAGCTATTCTTGAGTATTCAGTTGAATACCTGGCTCCCTGCTCCCTGCGATCCTCAAGTGAACCTCCTCTCAAATTCCATTCTGGCTTTTCCTGAGTCTCAGTCCTTCATTAGCTTCCACGCCTGCTCAGTGCTTCTCCAGAAAACCTGCTTCTGCGCCGTGTGTTTCAAACTCAGCTTCAGCCCATCTGCCCTGTGAAATGTAAGCCCTGCGTGTCTGTAAGCTTGGAGCTTCCCTGTTAATTCTGTGCAGTTATAGTTTCTCTGCACTTGTTGCTGAACTTGTGGGACTTTACTTAAATCACTCTGCACAGTTTCAAGTTCAGAACTTATTCTTGTGACTGCCTTCCCAGGCTTTTCTGGTAGTTACTAGTGATGTGCGAGTCCTAAATTACTCGGAATCGCTTGACTCTAGCGAGTCCGAGCCCGGGACTCGCTATTCGTTGCGAGTCTAGCGAGTCCAATGTTAATGAATGGGGAAGCGAGTAATAGCGAGTAGTGTGCGATTTACAAATCGCAGATGTGTCTCGGAAGCTTCAGCCTGAAGCAATCCTAGTTTTGTCAGAGACTCTGACAAAACTAGGATTGGCATTGACTTGCATTGGACTCGTTTACTGTGCAAGTAATCACTGGGAAACTCGCACAGTAAGGAATCCGGCTGTCTGCTCTGTGCAGGCTGCCGCAGCTCCATGGTCCTAGAGCCCGCCTGCTCTTCCTGTGTGTAGCAGAGCTGAGATTGTTCTCAGTCTGCTCATCCCTGTGCATAGACATCTATATCTATGCACAGGGATGTAGCAGAGAGGACATCACGTTTTGGACTACGTCAGACGGAAGAGGATTTTTTTAATTAAAGATGGAGTCCCTAATGGCTTTTTTTTTTATTTCTAATAAAAGATTTTCTCTGTGTTGTGTTTTTTTTAAAACAATTTAATAGAAATTCATGGCGGTCATGTCTAATATTGGCGTGACCGCCATAAATTTCGGGCTTAGGGCCAGCTGATAATACAAAGCTGACCCTAACCTCTTTATTACCCAGCGTGCCACCGCCACCAGGGCCGCTGGAAGAGCGGGGTTCAGCGCCAGAGGATGGCGCTTCAATGAACGCGCCATCTTCTGGGGCGGCTGCGGGCTGCAATTTGCAGCTGGGGGTGCCCAGAAAGCTTGGGCCTCCCTGCGCTGCGGATTCCAGCCCCCAGCTGCTTAGCTGTACCTGGCTAGACATAGAAATTGCGCGGAGCCCCACGCATTTTTTTTTATTATTTCATGAAATTCATAAAATAATTAAAAAAAAGGGCTCCCCTATATTCTTGTTTCCGGCCAGGTACAAATAGGCACCTGGGGGTTGGGGGCAGCCCGTCGCTGCCTGCTGGATCCGGCTGGTTCCAGAAATATGGCGAAGCCCATGTAATTTTTTTTCTGAAAAATCAATAAAACAATCCTAAAAAAGGGACTGCATCTTTATTAATCCCTGGCCCATGGTCCAGGGGTTAATAAAGATGCAGTCCTTTTTATTTACATTGTTTTATGGATTTGTCAGAAAAAAATTTCACGTGGGCTTTGCCGTATTTCTGGAACCAGCCGGATACAGCAGGCAGCGACGGGCTGCCCCCAACCCCCAGGTGCCTATTTGTACCTGGCCGGACACAAGAATGTAGGGGAGCCCTTTTTTTTTATTGTTTCATGAATTTCATGAAATAATAAAAAAAAATGCGTGGGGCTCCGCGCAATTTCTATGTCTAGCCAGGTACAGCTAAGCAGCTGGGGGCTGGAATCCGCAGTGCAGGGAGGCCCAAGCTTTCTGGGCACCCCCCGCTGCAAATTGCAGCCCGCAGCCGCCCCAGAAGATGGCGCGTTCATTGAAGCGCCATCCTCTGGCGCTGAACCCCGCTCTTCCAGCGGCCCTGGTGGCGGTGGCACGCTGGGTAATAAAGGGGTTAATACCAGCTTTGTTATACAATTTGGTATTAAGCCCGAGATTCTTAATGTCAGGCCACGTTTGACCCGGCCACTAAGAATCTCCAATAAAGGGTTAAAAAAACACAACACAGAGAAAATTTTTTATTAGAAATAAAAAAAAAAGCCATTGGGGACTCCATCTTTAATTAAAAAAATCCTCTTCCGTCCGACGTAGTCCAAAACGCGATGTCCTCTCTGCTACATCCCCCGTGCATAGATATAGATGTCTATGCACAGGGAATGAGCAGACTGAGAACAATCTCAGCTCTGCTACATCATCTCTGTGAGAAGGCGGGCTCTAGGACCCTGGAGCTGCGGCAGCCTGCACAGAGCAGACAGCTGGACTCGGCTCGCAAAGTAACAGCAGTTACTTTGCGAATTTCCCAGCGATTACTTGTACAGTAATGAGACCAATGCAAGTCAAAGGCAATCCTAGTTTTGTCAGAGTCTCTGACAAAACTAGGATTGCCATTGATTTGCATTGGACTCGTTGCTGTGCGAGTAATCGCTGGGAAACTCGCAGAGTACCGAGTCCTGCGAGTCCCTTACTACTCGCCGAGTAACGAGTCCTAGCGAGTAGACTCGCCCATCCCTAGTAGTTACCAAACTCATAGACTGTTTTTGATGAGAATTGCTTCCAAAGAAACTTTTCTGTTTTTTGCTACTTGATGAACTTGCTCACTTGCTGCATCTTACGTTTATTAACTTTCACGTGTGTTAAATATAGACTTGTTCATCTATAAATTGGTTTCAGTCTGTCTGTGCTCCCATCTGCTAATAGATCCATAAGAAATCCTACAGTACATTACATAAACAATTGAAATAGATCACTCTGAAATTACTCTATATATTGCATGTATTCCACTTTTTGTATTGAATTACTGAAATAAATTATCTTTTTCATATTCTAATTTATTGAGATGCACTTGAATCAGTTGTCAGGTTCCCTTTAAGGTTCTAATTTTTTTTGCATGTGAGCTGGGGACACCACCTGTAAAGCCTTTTATAGAGCATTCCGCAATGCTGTATATAATGTAAGTAACTGTATATACTATAAGACCCTAGGCCGATCTGCATAATGTAAAAAACAGCATTTATTATACTCACCTGTCCAGTCCGATGGGTATCCCTTGTCTTGGTCCAATGACTCATTCCTTCCTGCATTCGCCATTCTCCTTCTCTGCTTCTAGATGGTGACACAACCTACACCATCCACACATAGTTCCCCCATTGTGGTCCTACGCACGTGCAAATTCCTGCCCTGCCGAGGGAAGTTCTGTAATGAGCTGATGCGTGGAAAGGTCAAAGAACGCTTACACGTGCACTATGAAGGCATTCTTTGAACTTTCCCCGTGCTTACGTTATACAATTCATACAGGCCATGTTCACACGTTCAGGAAAAAGGCCGCCAGTGGCACTGAGCATCTACCGACACTATTTGATCTCACCATGAGATCAATCTGCAGAAGCACCGCCCGTGGCTATGACTGCATCAACACAAAATGTAAAAAAGGGAGTAAAAAGGACCCCTAGTAAAGTGGATTGAAGTTTTCTTCTATTTTCTTATAACAGAAATGAAAGAAAACATACATTTTTTTTACTTCAGGTTTCATTAAAATGAGTATGACAGCCAGGGCCGTATTTGGAGTTCCTGCTTTCCTATGCACTTTCAGTGGTCACGCCCCCTACTGATCAGTGAGACTAAGGGCCACGTCACACGCTTCAATTTTCAGAACGATATCGCTTGAGCGATCTCTTTTTTTGATCGCTTAAGCGATATCGTCTGTGCGTCGCTGCGTGTAATCAAGCAATTTTACAATGTAAAATCGCTTGATTGTTTGATCGCAGATTTGTGAACATGCTGTGTGTGACACCTGCAGATGATTGATCAGCCAGCTCCCAGCGCCTCTCACATGCGCTGGGAGATGGTATCCAAGGTAAACTGCGGGTATCTGGGCATCGTATCTGCCTAGATACCCGATGTATACCTTAGTTATCAGCCTCCTTCGCTCACCGGCTGGTATCTAAGGTACACAGCGGGTAACTAGGGACCCTAGTTACCTGCTGTGTACCTTAGATACCAGCCGGTGAGCGGAGGAGGCTGGTAACTAAGGCACACATCGGGTATTTAGTTAGCGCGCGCTGCCTAGATACCCCCAGTATACCTTAGAGACCAGCCTGCTCCCGCTTACCGCAGGCTGGCAGCGGGAGCAAGACATTGTGGAAACGATATTTAAATCACTTCCACAATGTGTCTGGTCTATTGATCGCTGGTGAGTCTGTCTGTGTGACAGCTCACCAGCGATCTGAATGATATTGTTAGTGATCGCGCGTGCATGTGATCACTAACAATATCGTTCATAAAATTGACCCGTGTGACGGCAACTTTAGGGTATATGCACACAGCAAAGTTATTTTTCAGGCAGATCTGCTCTATATCCCATCTGAAAAAGAAATAATTGCTAAAAGGAATACACTACAATGTAAAAGGGACGTGTTGTTCATATGTGCAGTCTCTTTCACTGCTTCAGATCTCTAAAGACATAAAGTGGTTAAAAGTGACCAATCCATAATATGTGCAGCTTCTGCTTGGAAGCCGCTTACTAGTTTATTAAAAAAAAAGTAAAAATGCAGAAGCTAAAAGATGTAGCACAAGACGACCAAAAAGAAGCAAAAAAAAGTTACTCCAGGACAAAATGACGACTGCGTGTCCTGAAGCGTCTTGCGTCTGAATAACTCAGGGACGTTCACAAGATGTGGTGCGCACATACCCTGAGAGTGTCCATGGTTTAATCAAACAAAAGTTAAGATCAATATGATTAAGAAAACACATTTTATGCTAATGTAAATGAAGTGCAGACCCTTTCTTTCAGTCATAAGATAGGCATATTTCTTTGGTTCAGTCACACTAGGCCCCTCATTGTGATTGACTGCGGTGACTTTCCCAACGTCATAGCAATCTCCTATTAAATCCTGTGCTTGCGCAATACCCCTAAGCATCCCCGGTGTGCATCCCTCCTCTTCCTTCTCCTCATAGCTGCAGCAAAGTGGCAGGTACACACCAATGCAAGCAGAAGGAGCCCAGGGACCTGCTTAGCGTGTGCGCTCCCAAAGAGCCATGCTCACATATTAATCTGGTACAAAGATAGTGGGCCATTCTTCATCAATGGAAACCTCAATGCCACTGGATATCTGAAATTCCTACATGATTCAAATATCCAGTGACATTGAGCCTCAATGTCACTGGATATTTGAATCATGTAGGAATTTCAGATATCCAGTGGCATTGATGTTTCCATTGATGAAGAATGGATCCACTATCTTTGTACCCCATTTACCACATCATACCATCAATTTTTGTGTTCCCACAGTCTTGGAGGGATCTATCCACTGTGGGTTAGTGTCAGACCAATAGCGGTGGTTTTGTTTGTTAGCTTCACCATTCACAAAAAGTTTCCCTCATCACTCATCTGAAGGTAATTGTCTATGCTGTCGAGATACGAGATGTGCAGCATCTAAAACAACAAATACTGGAACCCTGTGCAGCATTTCTTCTTCGGTGTTGTTATCAGTGTGTCAAGAGTGGGAGAAGAGGGTTGCATTGACAATCTAACACAATGGGCAGCATTTTGAACACATTTTATAAGTGGTCATAAACTTGTAAATAAGTCATGAAAGAATAAAGTTACATTAAAACCAAGCACACCGTTGTTTTTCTTATCAAATTCTCAATACGTTTCATGTGTCACATGACCCTCTTCCCATTGAAAAAAATAAAGTTGGATCCAAAATGGCTGACTTCAAAATGGCCACCATGGTCAGCACCCATCTAGAAAAGGTTTACCTCTCCTATGTACTAATGTGCTACAAACAGGAAGTTGATATCACCAACTATTCCCAATTTATTGAGGATTATTTATTTATGGATTATTTATCCATATAAATGGCCCACCCTGTAGTATAATACACCCTCACAGCCCTCCATATGGTATAATGCAGCCTCATAGTCCTCTAAACACTATAATGCCACCTCAGCCCTCCATATAGCAAAATGCAGTCTCAAAGCCCTCAATATAGTATGAGGCATCCTCATATCTCTCCATATAGTATAATGCAGCCTCAAATCTCTCGATATAGTGCAGCCTACTCTCTATATAGTGCAGCCTCATATAGTGCAGCCTCTTCCCTCCATATAGTGCAGCCTCATATTTGTTGCAGCCTCCTCTCTCCATATAGCACAGCCTCAAATAGTGCAGCCTCCCCTCTCCATATAGTGCAGCCTCCTATAGTGCAGCCTCCTCTCTCCATATAGTGCAGCCTCCTCTCCATATCGTGCAGCCACATCTCTCCATATAGTGCAGCCTCATATTTGTTGCAGCCTCCTCTCTCCATATAGCACATCCTCGAATAGTGCAGCCTCCCCTCTCCATATAGTGCAGCCTCCTATAGTGCAGCCTCCTCTCTCCATATTGTGCAGCCTCCTCTCCATATAGTGCAGCCTCATAACTCTCTTCATACTTTATAATGCACCCTCCTCCTCTCCCCATTGTCCTCTCTTCACCGTGTACTCAAAAAAAACAAATCTGTACTTACCTATCCCCGTTCCCCCGCTGCTTTAGTCTCCACATCGCGTCAAGAAGCTGATTGGAGCTTCACTAACCCTGGAAGTGCGGGAGTGCTTAGAATTACTTGTAATTGCGCCATAAAGGAGCAATTGCAAATGAATGAGGCGCCCCCTCCCTCCTCCAAACACACACCGGATTTCATACAAGGGTTGGAGGAGGGAGGGAGATAAATTCAAATAAAAAATTAACCCTCGGGTGCCTAGTGGCAAATATGGCCCTAATGACAGCACAAATATGGCCCTCTGTCCTTTATTTAGTAAAATGCTACTGACAGGTTCTCTTAAATGAAAAAATATTAATGGTAGTGCAACTTTAACAGTGAATATGTGGATCATTTTTAGTGACACAGGTATATTGGAAAAAGGCAGTATGAAAGGAAGCTTAGAAAGTGGTGAAAAAATTAAACAGACCAAGAAATGCAGCATAACCATGACAGACGTCTCACTAATGCCTTGCTTATAGGGATACCAATGACTTCTGTGTGTTTTTTATATGTATTATGGCAATAAAGTATGCATTTATTTTTGTGATGTGTATAACCAGTGGCGTAAAATGTGTCCCAATGCAAAATTTGGACCTTGGCCCCCTCCCTCTGTTCTTGTATTGCCAATAACCCCCCGCACATTGGTCAGATGTATGGGCCTTATGTAGAATTCTAAATCCTATCAAGACTTACAAATTGACCCCTCTATCCCTTCATTATGTATTAATGTTCCCCATCCTGCTACACATGGTCTCCATCCTGCTATATATGGACACATCCTGCTATATATGGGCCCAGCCTGCTGTATATGTCCCCATCCTATTATATATGGTCCACCTCCTGGAATATGGCCCTTATCCTGATATATATATCCCCATCCTGGTATATATGGTCCTCCTCCTCCTGCCACCATAGTTCTCCAATTATTATAATGCACCCCCAAATTCTTCCATATATTGTAATGCACCCGCTTATTCCTACATACATTATAATGTATACCAATGGACCTCTATGTATTATAATGTATCCCATAGTCCTCCATATGTAAGGTAAATCCATAGTTCTCCAAATATTATAATGCACATCCATCATCCTCCATCTACGATATAATCGTCTAAGGCTACTTTCAGACGATTTTTAGGGAGCCGATGCTGTCTGATAAAATCGGACAGCATCGGCTCCCTTCTGATGCCTGGAATCGGATGCCAAATAGGCATCCGATTCCGGCATAAAATCGTAGCCTCCGCCTCCGAGCTGAAAAAAATAAAGTATATGCACACCTATCGCCGTCTCCCACAGGCTCCCGATGTCCTCGCGGTGTTTGCAGAGGTCTTCTTCTGCTGTACAGGACCTGCCGAGATGTCACAGTCACGTGACCGCAGGTAACCTGCGGTCACGTGACTGTGACATCACGGCAGAAGAAGACCTCTGCAGACACCGCGAGGACACCGGGAGACGGCGGGAGACGGCGGGACACGGCGGGGGCCTCGGGGATAGGTGAGCATATACTTTTTTTTTCTTACCCCCTGCTGTCTCAGTTAGGAGTTTTACTGTGCTGAGCATGCTCAGTACAGTAAAATCGGGTCCGAGGAAACATCAGATGTTTCCTCAGACCCTGCTCCATAGGGCCCCATGTTAAATTGATCGGACCAAATCGGATGTGCACTAAATGCCATCTGATCTGGTCCGATCCGAGTTTGTACTATTTTATTTTCGGTGCAAAAATCGGAGCATGCACATCCGATTCGGTCCAATGCCCATAGGGCTGCATGGGGCCCAAAATCGGTCCGATGCTGTCCGATTTTTATCGGACAGCATCGGATTTACAAAATCCGTAGTGTGAAACCAGCCTTAGGCTTTTTTGAGTGTGTCTGTAACCGAAATTGCGTGCCACACAGAGGCAGCTTATTGGCAGCGCCGCTGTAGGTGGGATACACAGTCTCTCATCACAGCCCCCCGCCTCCTCCTGCCCGCGCTCCCTGCCCGATCACCCCCCACCTGTCACCACAGCTCCCCCCACTGCCTGTCACCCCCCCGCCTGTCACCACAGTCCCCCCCCCCCTGCTGCCTGATCACCCCCTGCCTGTCACCATAGCCCCCCTCCACTGTCTGCTCACCCCCCGCCTGTCACCATAGCCCCCCCTCCACTGTCCGGTCACCCCTCGCCTGTCACCACAGCCCCCTCCACTGTCCGGTCACCCCCCGCCTGTCACCATAGCCCCCTCCACTGTCCGGTCACCCCCCCGCCTGTCACCACAGCCCCCCTCCACTGTCCGGTCACCCCCGCCTGTCACCATAGCCCCCCTCCACTGTCTGGTCACCCCGCCGCCTGTCACCACAGCCCCCCTCCACTGTCCGGTCACCTCCGCCTGTTACCACAGCTCCCTCTAGCTGGCCGCCGCTGCACGATCACTTTTCCTGGTGCTTCAGGACCTCTGATGATGTCACGATGATGGGTGGAGTCACAGATCACATGACCTTGACGTCATCAAAGGTCCTCTCCTGATCTACCCTCCTCTGCCCACTGACCCTGCTCTGCCCACTGACCCTGCTCTGCCCACTGACCCCTCACACTGCCCACTGACCCTGCTCTGCCCACTGACCCTGCTCTGCCCACTGACCCCTCACTCTGCCCACTGACCCTGCTCTGTCCACTGACCCTGCTCTACCCACTGACCCTGCTCTGCCCACTGACCCCTCACACTGCCCACTGACCCTGCTCTGCCCACTGACCCTGCTCTGCCCACTGACCCCTCACACTGCCCACTGACCCTGCTCTGCCCACTGACCATGCTCTGCCCAGTGACCCGGCTCTGCCCACTGACCCCTCACACTGTCCACTGACCCTGCTCTGCCCACTGACCCTGCTCTACCCACTGACCCCTCACACTGCCCACTGACCCTGCTCTGCTCACTGACCCTGCTCTGCCCACTGACCCTGCTCTGCCCACTGACCCCTTCTCTGCCCACTGACCCTGCTCTGCTCACTGACCCCTCACACTGCCCACTGACCCTGCTCTGCCCACTGACCCTGCTCTGCCCACTGACCCTGCTCTGCCCACTGACGCCCACTCTGCCCACTGACCCGCTCTGCCCACTGACCCCCACTCTGCCCACTGACCCCCGCTCTGCCCACTGACCCTGCTCTGCCCACTAACCCCTCACACTGCCCACTGACCCCTCACACTGCCCACTGACCCTGCTCTGCTCACTGACCATGCTCTGCCCACTGACCCCTCACACTGCCCACTGACCATGCTCTGCCCACTGACCTCTCACACTGTCCACTGACCATGCTCTGCCCACTGACCCCTCACACTGCCCACTGACCCTGCTCTGCTCATTTACTCCCGCTCTGCCCACTGACCACCCTCTGTTCACTGACCCCCGCCTCTGCCCTTTGACCATGCCCACTGACCCCTGCTCTGCCAACTGACTGTGCCCACTGACCCATGATCTACCACTGACCCTTCTCTGCCCACTGACTGTGCCCACTGACAGCCGCTCTGCCCACTAACCCTGTTCTGCCCACTGACCCCTGCCCTGCCCACTGACTGTGCCCACTAACCCCTGCTATGCCCACTGAACCCTCCTCTGCCCAGTGATTCCCGCTCTGCCAGCTGACCCCTGCTCTTCTCACTGACTGTGCCCACTGACCCCTACTCTGCCCACTGACCACTGCTCTGCCCACTGATTTTTCCCACTAACCACTGCTGTGCCTACTGACTGTGCCCAGTGACCCCTGCTCTGCCCAATCACTGTGCCCACTAACCCCTGCTCTGCCCACTGACCCCCACTCTGCCCACTGACCCCCCACTCCTGCTCACTGACCCTGCTCTGCCCTTTGACGCCCCACTCTGCCCACTGACCCATGCTGTGCCCACTGACCCTGCTCTGCCCACTGACCCCCCCTCTGTCTACTGACCATGCCCACTGACCCCTGCTCTGCCTACTGACCCCAGCTCTGCCCACTGACCCCCACTCCTGTCTACTGACCCTGCTCTGCCTACTGATTATGCCCACTGACCCCTGCTCTGCCCAATGACTGTACCCACTAACCCTGCTCTGCCCACTGATCCCCCACACTGCCCACTGACCCCCACTTTGCCCACTGACCCCAAGCTGATTGATTTCCCAAGCAACGACAGGTCCTGTCCTGGAAGCTAGAAGACAGGTGGAGCGAGCCGGCGGAGGAGGAGCGGGGGGGGAAGGGTGTGGAGGGGCAGAGGGAGGGGGGCTGCGGGGAGCGGAGGGGGTCAGGAGGAGCGCCTCCATCCTGCCCCCCCGTATCCATCCTGCCCCCCCGCCACCATCCTGCCCTGCCGGCTCCATCCTGCCCCGCCGGCTCCATCCCGCACCCCCACCACCATCCTGTCCCGCCGGCTCCATCCTCCCACCCTCGCCACCATCCTGCCCCGCCGGCTCCATCCTGCCTTGCTCACTCCATCCTGCGCCACTCACCACCATCCTGCCCCCCCATCCTGCCCCTCTGGCTCCATCCTGCCCCTCCGGCTCCATCCTGCCCTGCCAGCTCCATCCTGACCCGCCGCCTCCATCCTGCACCCCCACCTCCATCCTGCCCTGCCACCCACCATCCTGCCCCGCACCCCACCATCCTGCCCCCCCCACCACCACCCTGCTCCGCTCGCTCCATCCTGCCCTGCTTGCTCCATCCTGTCCCCCGCTGTTCTTGCTCCCCCGGCTCCATCCTGCCCCCCTGCCTCCATCCTGCTCCTCCGGCTCCATCCTGCTCCTCTGGCTCCATCCTGCTCCATCCTGCCCCTTCGGCTCCATCCTGCTCCTCCGGCTTCATCCTGCCTCGCTCGATCCATCCTGCCCCGCTCGATCCATCCTGCCCCCCGCTGTTCTTGCTCCCCCGGCTCCATCCTGCCCCGCTCGCTCCATCCTGCCCCCACCCCCGCTCCATCCTGTTCCCTCCAAGTCCATCCTGTTCCCCCCGCTCCATCCTACCCCGCTCGCTCCATTCTGCCCCACGACACAATCCTGCCCCCATGCCCCCCTCAGCTGATCGTTTTCCCAGGCAACGACAGGTCCTAAAGGCCTGTAGGACCAAGAAGGCAGAGGTGGAGCCAGCCGGCGGACAGGTGAGTATCCTCACTGAGGATTTTTTTACTTTTACTGTGGAGGACTGGGGGCCAAGAGGAGTGGGGGACCGCGGGGAGCGGAGTATCGCCATATACCATAGTGCTGCTTTACATGTGCTATAGTGTACTGCCATATACCATAGCGCTGCTAGACATGTACTGTAATGTACCGCCATATACTATAGTGCTGCTATACATGTACTGTAATATACCGCCATATACCATAGTGCTGCTATACATGTACTGTAATGTACTGCCATATACCATAGTGCTACTATACATGTGCTGTAATGTACCGCCATATACTATAGTGCTGCTATACATGTGCTGTAATGTGCCGCCATATAGCATAGCGCTGCTATACATGTAATGTAATGTACCGCCATATACTATAGTGCTGCTATACATGTAATGTAATGTACCGCCATAAACCATAGCGCTGCTATACATGTACTATAATGTACCACCATATACTATAGAGCTGCTATACATGTGCTGTAATGTACTACCATATACCATAGTGCTGCTATACATATATACAGTATATATACATATATATAGTTCACTCACGTTGACTAAACAAGTTCTGTCAGTCACAGTATGTCAACTCCATACATATTCTAGAATACCCGATGCGTTAGAATCGGGCCACCATCTAGTATATTATTATGCTGCCCCATAGTTCTCCAATTGTTATATTCCAGCCTCATATCCCTCCATATAGTATAATTCAGTCTCATATCCATATCCTCTCTCTTTCATCATTGTGAGGTGGGGCAGTTGCTGGACACTCATAGGCTCCATAGTAGCCGCATGGTCTGCACCATTTTTGGAAGGATACGTTTACTGCAGTCTGCAGCGTTTGGATGTCTGCCTGCAGTAAATGTATATAGAGATGAGCGAGTACTAAAATGCTCGGGTGCTCGACGCTCGGGCCGAGCATCCCAAGTTACTCGTGTACTTGGCCCGAGCACCGAGCCTAATGTTATTGTGGCGGCCCTGAGACCAGGAGGCCACATAGGGACTTGCAGCCAGGTAAGATAGGAAGACAGTTGCACCACAACACCCTCACAGACATCCCACACACCACTAGAGGGCAGCACCCAACCCGGAGCCCGGGACTCTAGGCGGGAAAGGGGTGGTGGGTTTGGAGAACAGTGGGTTGGACAGCAAGCAGGTCAGGTAGTAGATGGTAGAAATAGAGAAGGGGAGGAGGGAGGAGTCAGTAGGCCCGGGGTGCTGAGCAGCCAAGACACAGACCAGCAGCAGGCTGAGAAGCACAGACCAGGCTGAAAGACTGCAGTAGGCCGAGGTAGGCTGAGCAGAACAGACCAGAAGCACACGTCCTGGAGGAGTGGGGTGAAAGAAGCGCGGAATCTGAAGAGCCAGTGCAGCCACAGAGAGAAAGCCCATCTGGAGCCAGCACCCCAGGAGTGTGAGGGAAGAGAGGACCAGTGATACTGGGTCCTAGAAACACAGCCGAGACGATCGATTGCAGATGGAGTAGCCTTCTTATGGAACCTGAATCACACGTAGAAGGGAGCCTGATAGAGCCTTGGTACTAAAGGACTATTGGAGGCTAGGCTAATAGCAGAGTGTCGGCTCTGAAGGGGACCGACGAGCTACCCGGTTTCCCCAGATTAACTGACGGGGAGCTCTAACTCCACGTTAGAGTTCCTACCCCAAAGGACAGGCAGCTCAGTGGCAACCACGAGGGCCCACAAGGGTCCGAGCTACCGCCATACTTTCTGGAGATGCACACAGTGAGAGAGAGAGAGAATAAAAGCCTGGAAAGGACAGAGCAGGAGTGAGGGGTCCCAGAGAGGAACAACCTGGCTGCAGGGAGTAAAGAGGAACCCGGAGGGGAGAGTTGTAACTCGTGTAAAGACCTGTACCTTGAACTGTAACTGAGCTGTTATGCTGAACAAACTGCTAAGTAAACACGGTGAACCCTGCCTCTGACTCCCTTGCATGATTCTCTATTGCCTGCACATGATTCCCTTCAATAGGACTGCAGAGAGATCCAGCCTGGAGAGCCACAGCCTGTAAGCTCTGAACCCTGAGGAAAGGAAGGCTGCAGCAGCAGGGCAGTAAGTGTATTGCATCCACTACAAGCCAACACCTAAATCATCACTGCCCCGGGGAACCAAGTTCTACCCGTGGAGAACTATTCCATCTTTAGCTGCTATAACATCATCCCTGGAGGTTCTGCAGCAGCGGTGGTCCCATTATTGACCACAAGCCGTGGGTGGCGTCACGACAAACATTAAATCCCCTGTAAATATTCCCCTTTTACTTGCCAAAGCCCGGGACACGGTCCGGACCAGGACCTCCATGACATTCCCCAGTAGCAAACCCGGTCCAGTACCGAGTACCCTGTCCCATTGGGCTCGACAACCAGGTGTCACGAACAGAATGTACCTGGTCCAAAAGAATTGGACCCTGTGCGCCTAAATAACGTGTTCTGGACTTTTCCCGCCAAATCTGGGCTTAATGATGGCCATAGGAGCCTGAGGCCATGTGCAGAGGAGGCGTGCCCAGACCTCCCATCGTGGGCCGGCCCGGTCCAAAGCGCGAAAAGAAAGACCCCCCTGGCTCCCATTAACTCCGGGGGAGCCAGCCATCAATCCCAAAGAAGAGCCTCCGCTCCTAAACCCACCTACTAATGAGAAGCTGGTGGGAGCCGAAGAGGAAATCGTCATCAGGAAGAGGCTGAACGGACGCCCAGAAGAGAAGCAGTCGCCATCAGAGTACACGAGGACGGAAGCAGAGGACGCCAAAGAGAGCACTGCAGCAGGAAGACCCCAAGTAATCCCGGAGGGCCCACAGAAAGTGTTCGTGGAGGAACCCGGCCAGGGAAAGACCTTGAGTGACCACGGCGGAAGGCGGCAGAGAGCGTCCGGAGATCCGAGACACCCGGCGGGGTGTGCTGCGGCTGCTACCCCAGCAGATGACCCGTGTTCAGGCTGAACAGCGTACCCGGATTCACGTAGATTTACGGCAAAAATTCCAGACATCATCCACGCAACTCGGCTGGGTTGGCGCTTCAAATTACCGCATCGAAAGTAAGCAGATCTGCCACACACCAACATTGATTGACGTGTCCGTCCCTGAAGTTGCATCGCTCCCCGCTGCAGAGGAAATCGACCCGCTCGGAGCCTTGCCAGAAGGGTGCCTACAGTTACCGGAGACCCTCATCCCAGCACCTGCGACAACTGAGGTGAGAGGAGAGCAACTCCGCTGCTGGTGGGAAAGGGATGGGAGTTGTGAGGACTTGATGGGCTTCCTAGATGACCCAGTGGCTCAATAGGCCCAGCAGAATTAATAACCTGGGACGAATATATAAAACGCTATGTGCGCAGATGGGAGAAAGAAGAATTTGAGCGTCAGGTACACAAGCAAATAGTCATCGCCTGCACCAAAGAAGCTAAGAATGTAACTAGATGTGACAGAGGTTCAGAAATCCCCAAGACACCAAGGGCAAATAGTTAAAGTCATCGAAGACAGAGGATTTGCATTTGCCAGAGAACCAGGTGCACCGAGAGATGTCTTTATCAATAGAAGGGAAGTAGAAGAACATTTACCCTCAGAGCACCCAGATAGGAGCGTACCGTATATACTCGTGTATAAGCCGACCCGTGTATAAGCCGACCCCCCTACTTTTGCCCCAAAAATCTGGAAAAACCTATTGACTCGTGTATAAGCCGAGGGTGGACCCCAGCACAGGTATACAGCCCCCAGCAGTGTAGTATACAGGCCCCCCCCCAGTGGTATACAGGCCTCCCCAGTGGTAGTATACAGCAGCCCTAGTGGTAGTATACAGCAGCCCCAATGGTAGTATATAGCAGCCCAAGCAGCCCCAGTGGTAGTATATAGCAGCCCCAGCAGTAGTATACAGCAGCCCCAGTGGTAGTATATAGCAGCCCCAGTGGTAGTATATAGCAGCCCCAGCAGCCCCAGTGGTAGTATATAGCAGCCCCAGTGGTAGTATATAGCATCCCCAGCAGCCCCAGTGGTAGTATACAGCAGCCCCAGTGGTAGTATATAGCAGCCCCAGCAGCCCCAGTGGTAGTATATAGCAGCCCCAGCAGTAGTATACAGCAGCCCCAGTGGTAGTATATAGCAGCCCCAGTGGTATTATATAGCAGCCCCAGCAGCCCCAGTGGTAGTATATAGCAGCCCCAGTGGTAGTATATAGCATCCCCAGCAGCCCCAGTGGTAGTATACAGCAGCCCCAGTGGTAGTATATAGCAGCCCCAGCAGAACCAGTGGTAGTATACAGCAGCCCCAGTGGTAGTATATAGCAGCCCCAGTGGTAGTATATAGCAGCCCCAGTGGTAGTATATAGCAGCCCCAGCAGCCCCAGTGGTAGTATATAGCAGCCCCAGTGGTAGTATATAGCAGCCCCAGTGGTAGTATATAGCAGCCCCAGCAGCCCCAGTGGTAGTATACAGCAGCCCCAGTGGTAGTATACAGGAGCCCCAGCAGCCCCAGTGGTAGTATACAGGAGCCCCAGCAGCCCCAGTGGTATATACAGCAGCCCCAGTGGTATATACAGCAGCCCCAGTGGTATACAGGCCTCAGCAGTATATACAGCAGCCCCCAGAGGGTTATACAGCACCCCCCAGGGGTTATACAGCACCCCCCAGGGGGTACCCAGCAGCCCCCAGGGGGTACCAACAGCCCCCTGGGGGTACCAACAGCCCCCTGGGGGTACCAACAGCCCCCTGGGGGTACCAACAGCCCCCAGGGGGTACCCAGCAGCCCCCTGGGGGTACCAACAGCCCCCTGGGGGTACCAACAGCCCCCTGGGGGTACCAACAGCCCCCTGGGGGTACGAACAGCCCCCTGGGGGTACCAACAGCCCCTGGGGGTACCAACAGCCCCTTGGGGGTACCAACAGCCCCCTGGGGGTACCAACAGTCCCCACAAGCTGGCACTGTCCCCCCTTGTAAGTGCCCCCCCCCCTGCTACTTATACATTACCATCCCGGTGTTCTGATCGGCGCCGCTCCTCGGTGCTGCGACTTCATCCTCCCGTCCGCGCTGGCTGCATCCGGGTTCTCCGGCGGTCGCGCGATGACGTCATATCGCTGCGACAGCCGGAGATCACGGATGCAGCCAGCGAGGACGGGAGGATGAAGAAGCACCGAGGAGCGGCGCCGATCAGAACACCGGGATGGTAATGTATAAGCACCGGGGGGGGGGGCCCTTACAAGGGGAAACAGTGCCAGCTTTTGGGGGGCTATTTGAACTGCTTCCCCCTGCCGCTGATTGACAGGGGGAAGCAGTGCATATATAATGAGCGGCCCCACGTGACGGGGCCGCTCATACAGCAGCCTCCTCCAGCCTCCACAGCCCAGAGGTACCGTATTGACCCGTTTATAAGCCGAGGGGGGGACTTTTCAGCCCAAATTTTGGGCTGAAAAACTCGGCTTATACACGAGTATATACGGTAACTATCGGAGAATGGGTCTCCTATAATGTAGTCCAAGGAGCAAGAGGTCCATATGGGATCAGAGTAAAGAGACTATCCCTAGTAACACCGGAACAAGATGAACCCCCTGCTTTGGAGGATCCAGACACCCTAGTTAACACGGATTCATCAGTACAACCGGATCCAATTGTTGACACGAGTCCCACAAATGTTACTGAGACTGTTACAGCGAAAGCCACGGCAGACGCAGTTACCCAGACTCCTAGCAGTTACCTGCTAATCTCTGCCCTGCAAGACTTGGAAATGTTCCCAAGAAGGAGAGAACCACAAGTACTCCCGTGGAAGATAAAACAGAAGGAATGAAGATCCGGATCCTGCAAGCAAGACTTGTAAGTGTGAATGCGATGTAACCCTTAATACTCCCATCCCAATCCTGGATGAATGTTAGCTTTCCCTTGTCTGTCTTACATGTTCCATAGACATTGCTATCATAGACGATGATATGATAAAAACTCTCTTGTAAATAGTTGAGCACCTTGTGTGCTCCCCCTTGGATTTAAGACCAGATTGCACTTGAATGACTGTGCCTGAACATTGAGACCTTTTTGAACTTTTTAAACTTTTTGCACTTTTTGCATTTTTGAAAAAGAACTTTTATACTTTTTGATAGAAAAGTAATGTTATTAATGAGTTATAGCATTTGACCCGGCAAAGGTCTAGAAGGGTGGTGAAGCCAAAGACACCCGTGCACTTATGTGAATAGTTAAAGTAATGCAACGTTATAAAGACTCGTGCCTCCTTAACTGGAAGAAACCAAGTATACCTAAGGTTGAATGTTTTGCAAAAATAAAATGTTTTCAGGGGGATCCATGCCGGACGGCATGGGGACACGCCGGATTTTCTCCGGGGGAATGTGGCGCCCCAGCGACCAGGAGGCCACAAAGGGAACTGCAGCCAGGTAAGATAGGAAGACAGTTGCACCACAGGACCCTCACAGACATCCCACACACCACTAGAGGGCAGCACCCAACCCGGAGCCCGGGACTCTAGGCGGGCAAGGGGTGGTGGGTTTAGAGAACAGTGGGTGGGACAGCAAGCAGGTCAGGTGGTAGATGGTAGAAATAGAGAAGGGGAGGAGGGAGGAGTCAGTGGGCCCAGGGTGCTGAGCAGCCAAGACACAGACCAGCAGAAGGCTGCGAAGCACAGACCAGGCTGAAAGACAGCAGTAGGCCGAGGCAGGCTGAGCAGAACAGACCAGAAGCACACGTCCTGGAGGAGTGGGGTGAAAGGAACGCAGAATCTGAAGAGCCAGTGCAGCCACAGAGAGAAAGCCCATCTGGAGCCAGCACCCCAGGAGTGTGAGGGAAGAGAGGACCAGTGATACTGGGTCCTAGAAACACAGCCAAGACAACCGATTGCATGCGGAGTAGCCTTCTTAAGGAACCTGAATCACACGTAGAAGGGAGCCTGATAGAGCCTTGGTACTAAAGGACTATTGGAGGCTAGGCTAATAGCAGAGTGTCAGCTCTGAAGGGGACCGACGATCTACCCGGTTTCCCCAGATTAACTGACGGTGAGCTCTAACTCCACGTTAGAGTTCTTACCCCAAAGGACAGGCAGCTCAGTGGCAACCATGAGGGCCCACAAGGGTCCGAGCCACCGCCATACTGCCCGGAGACGCACACAGTGAGAGAGAGAGAAAATAAAAACCTGGAAAGGACAGAGCAGGAGTGAGGGGTCACAGAGAGGAACAACCTGGCTGCAAGGAGTAAAGAGGAACCCGGAGGGGAGAGTTGTAACTCGTGTAAAGACCTGTACCTTGAACTGTAACTGAGCTGTTATGCTGAACAAACTGCTAAGTAAACACGGTGAACCCTGCCTCTGACTCCCTTGCATGATTCTCTATTCCCTGCACATGATTCTCTTCAACAGGACTGCAGAGAGATCCAGCCTGGAGAGCCACAGCCTGTCAGCTCTGAACCCTGAGGAAAGGAAGGCTGCAGCAGCAGGACAGTAAGTGTATTGCATCCACTACAAGCCTACAATTAAAACATCACTGCCTCGGGGAACCAAGTTCTACCCGCGAAGAACTATTCCATCTTTAGCTGCTTTAACATCATCCCTGGAGGTTCTGCAGCAACGGAGGTCCCATTATTGACCACAAGCCGTGGGTGGCGTCACGACAAACATTAAATCCCCTGTAAATATTCCCCTTTTACTTGCCAGGGCCCGGGACACGGTCCAGACCAGGATGTCCATGACATTCCCCAGTAGCAAACCCGGTTCGGTACCGAGCACCCCGTCCCAGTGGGCTCGACATTATCCTTTGGGAGACCCGAGTATTTTTCTGACATAACCCCCGGCAGCATGGAAAAACCCTAAAAATGTCACAAAAGTATCAGAACAGTGCTCAAATGATATGGGAACAGCATGGGGAAGACCCCTTGAAGCATTTCAGACCCCAAGGTCACTGATGTCAACAATGTTGTCAGAGTATCACGCCACTTTTACGGACTGTCAATAAAACGTTACAAAATTAAACCAAAACGGATTGTCATGGAAAAAATATTAAGGGCTCATACCCACGTGTGAGACAGAGTTGGTGTATGTTAGTTTTATATGAAAGATTTTTTTTTTTAAATTGTGTGGCACTCCCATGCCCCTGGATAGAGACGTGAATGAGGGCCTCTTTAAATAATGTGCCCATTGTAAGGAAGTGTGTGTTTTGTAGCATTGCCCTAGGCAGGGAGGCCAAAAATTGGGAGGCACTTCAATGCCCCTGGATAGAGGCGTGCATGAGGGCCTTTCAAAAAAAATGTGCCCATTGTAAGCAAGTCTGTCTGCTGTAGTATTTCCCTAGGCAGGGAAGCCAAAGGTTTGGAGGCACAAAGATGCCCCTGCATAGAGGCGTGCATGAGGGCCTTTTAAAAAAATGTGCCCATTTTAAGCAGGTGGGTCTTTTGTAAGATTTCCCTAGGCAGGGGAGCCAAAAATTGTGTAGCACTTCAATGCCCCTGCATAGAGGCGTGCATGAGGGCCTTCTATAAAAAATGTGCCGATTGTAAGCAAGTGTGTCTGCTGTAGTATTTCCCTAGGCAGGGAATCCAAAGGTTTGGAGGCACCAAGATGCCCCTGCATAGAGGCATGCATGAGGGCCTTTTTAAATAATGTGCCCATTTTAAGCAAGTAGGTCTTTTTTAGTATTGCCCTAGGCAGGGAAGCCAAAAATTGTGTAGAACTTCAATGCCTCTGCATAGAGGCGTGCATGAGGGCCTTTTTAAATAATGTGCCCATTGTAAGCAAGTGTGTCTTTTGTAGTATTTCCCTAGGCAGGGAAGCCAAAGGTTTGGAGGCACCAAGATGCCCCTGCATAGAGGCGTGCATGAGGGCCTTTTTAAATAATGTGCCCATTGTAAGCAAGTGGGTCTTTTTTAGTATTGCCCTAGGCAGGGAAGCCAAAATTTGTGTAGCACTTCAATGCCCCTGGATAGAGACATGCATGAGAACCTTTTTCAATAATGTGCCCATTTTGAGCAGGTGGGTCTTTTGTAGGATTGCCCTAGGTAGGGAAGCAAAAAATTGGGAGGTATTGTGATGCCCCTGGGAAGAAACATGGAGGAGAGCCTCTAAAAATTGTTCCCATTACAAAGGAGCAGGTCTCCTGTACTTGCAATGCCCATTCTGGAAGCATGGAATAAAACATTTACCCCTGGGGGGTATACATGAAACTAATGCCTAACTTTTGAACGGTTAGGTTCATCATCATAATGATATGATGTAAAAAAAAGTATGGTTTTGTTGCACTATGAACCACGGTCACACTGATTATATGATGGTGGCGGATGAGGAGAAGGAGGAGTTGTGCAGCAAGTAGCCAAACACATGAAGTCTGTACCGATGTGTGGGTGTGTGGAGGTGCATGGGAATCCACCGGCACAAAATTTTAATTCCGCTATCATTTGGTGGTGGTGTGGTGAAGTCAGGCCCAATCCAACCCTTGTTCATCTTGATCAAAGTCAGCACTGTCCCCCTGCGGCACTAAAAACACGCTCTGACAAAACGCTAGCGGCAGGGCAGGCCAGGACTTCCAAGACATAGAGAGCCAATTCCTGCCACGTGTCCAGCTTGGATACCCAATAATTATAAGGCACAGAGGAGTCTAGGAGCACTTTAGCACGATCGGCAAGGTACTCCCTCAGCATCTTTGCAAACTTTGCATTTCTTGTGACACTACCCCGCACCTCAGGGTCTGTGGTACGGGAGGTGCTGAGAAAAGTGTCCCAGATCTTTGAGAGTGTGCCCCTACCTCTGCTGGATTGGACTTGTGCCTCTCTCTGCCAGACGCCTTGGTTGTCCACTGAATCGTGCCCTTTGCCGCTAGTGTTTTCAGAAGGGAATTTTTTTTAATAATTCCGCCACTATGGCCTTCTGGTACTGCAGCATTTTTGTAGACCTCTCCGCTTCGGGAATAAGAGAAATAAAGTTCTCTTTGTAGCGTGGGTCTAAAAGTGTCACCAACCAGTAATGAGTGTCCGCCAAGATCTTGATAACGCGAGGGTCACGACACAGGCAGCGTAACATAAAGTCAGCCATGTGCGCCAGACTGTTAACAGGCAAGACTTCTGGGTCATCACCAACAGCATGACTGGCCATGCTGACCTCCTCCTCCTCTCCCCTGTCCTCTGGCCATCCACACGGTCTGACGGTTGTGCATGTATTACCGTCAATTCCGAATGAAAGTAGCTCCATTTCTTCATCCTCCTCGTCATAGTCCTCCAATGCATGTTGGGATGAGGCTGGGCTGTTTGTAATCACCCAGTACGGTTTCTTGCTGCAACTCATCCTGCTCCGCCTGCAATGCATCGTCTTTGATTTTGAGCAGAGAGCGTTTTAGAAGACAGAGAAGCGGGATGGTGACGCTAATGATGGCGTTATCGCCGCTCACCATCTTGGTGGGGTCCTTAAAGTTTTGGAGGACGGTACATATGTCGGACATCCATGTCCACTCCTCAGGTCTTATGTGTGGAGTTCGAACCGTATACCGACAGCGTAGTTGATGCTGGTACTCAACAACTGCCTTCTTCTGCTCACAAATCCTGACCAACATGTGCAGTGTGGAATTCCAACGCGTGGGGACATCACACACCAGTCTGTGAGCCGGAAGCTGCAAACACCGCTGAAAGCCGGCAAGGCTGGCAGCAGCAGTAGGTGACTTTCTGAAATGGGCACACAGGCGGCGTACTTTGACGAGCAGATCAGACAGCTCCGGGTAGGATTTAATAAATGCTGAACCACGAGGTTGAGCACATGGGCCACGCATGGAACATGTGTCAGCTCGCCTCGCCTCAGAGCCGCCACAAGGTTCTGGCCATTGTCACACACAACCATGCCTGGCTGTAGGTTCAGCGGTGTGAGCCAGTGATCTGCCTGCTGTTTCAGAGCTGTCCACAACTCTTCAGCGTTGTGGGGTTGTCACCTATACATATTAGCTTCAGCACAGCCTGTTGCCGCTTAGCTGAGGCAGTGCTGCAGTGCTTCCAGCTTGGGATTGGTATGGAGGGTGAAGTGGAGGAAGAGGAGGAGGAGGAGGAGCATGACGTGCCAGAGCTGTACACTGTGGGTGAAACCCTGACTGAGTTAGGGCCTGCAATCCTCAGTGTTGGAAGGACGTGTTTTGTCCCAAGGTCAGACTGGGTCCCAGCTTCCAGAATATTAACCCAGTGTGCTGTCAGTGAGGTGTACCGGCCCTGCCCGCAAGCACTTGTCCATGTGTACATGGTTAGGTGGACTTTGCCTGAAGCTGCGTTGTTAAGGGCACGTATGATGTTTTGTGACACGTGCTTATGTAATGCGGGGACGGCACACTGGGAAAAATAGTGTCGGCTGGGGACCGAGTAACGTGGGACAGCCGCCGCCATCAGGTTGCGGAATGCTTCAGTCTCCACCAGCCTAAAAGGCAACATTTCCAGTGCAAGCAGTCGCGAAATGTGTGCATTTAAAACTGTGGCATGTCAGGCGTTGGCAGCGTATTTGCGCCTGTGTTCCAAAGATTGGAGTATGGATAACTGAACGCTGCGCTGGTACAAGGATGTGGCTGATGATGGTGCTACTTCTGCTTGTGCAAGTACAGGTGAAGGACAGGAGGAAGTATGGACAGGGGATTGGCTTGCACGCACAACAGTGGAAGACGCAGCGGTGTCACCCGCAGACAATGCTCCTGTACTCTGCTGTACATCTCACAAAGTTGGGTGCTTTGCTGCCGTGTGCCTGATCATGCTGGTGGTGGTCAGGCTGCTATTTTTGCTACCCCTGCTAATGCTGGCATGGCAGTTGTTGCAAGTCGCCTTTTTCAAATTATCTGCAGACACCTTAAACAGTCAGACTCGGGAAGACCTAGCAGTTGTACTTGCAACATCACTCGTGTTGTTGTTTCGGGGAACGGTTGCCTGCCTTCTGCCTGTGGACACCACCCTGCTTCTTCCGGCCTGTTGTGATGCTACGCCATACTCCCCCTGTGCACTGCTGTCCTCGCTCTGCATGTCCTCCTGCCATGTTGGGTCAGTTACTGGATCATCCACTACGTCGTCTTCCACTTCCGCACCCTGGTCCTCCTCCTGACTTTCTGGCAATTGTGTCTCATCATCGTCCACCTCTTGTTAAGACACGTTCCCACCGTTGCCTTCGTGAGACCGTGGCTGCTCAAATATTTGGGCATCGGTACATACGATCTCCTCATGACCCACTTCAACTGGAGCTGGCGATAGGCCATAATCTACGAATGGATAAGTGAACAGCTCTGGGTGTGTGGGATTAGTTATGTCCGGGTCCGGGCACTTGGCATGGTGGAAGGAAGGAGGATCAGGGTGTGGAATGTGCCGTCCAGTCTCACGGCTACTGACACTTGACCGTGTGGAAGACAGGGTATTTGTGGTGGTGCCAAACTGACTGGAAGCATTATCCGCTATCCAACTAACAACCTATTGACACTGGTCTTGGTTTAATAGTGGAGTACTGCTACGTTCACCTAGAAATTGGGACAAGAAAGTCGAGCGAGATGATGTGGGCGTTTGTCGTGGCGCAATTCGAGCTTGCACACGGGCTCGCCCTCTGTCAGTTCCTTGACATGCACATTTTCAATGTGGTGCTGACTGTATACAGCTAAATTAGTGCAGACAAGAGTTGGTTTTTAGCACGAGGCTTTTGGTGTATCCTAATTTGCGCTGCAACCTACAGTAGCAGCACTAAGATGATAAATTAGTGCAGACAAGAGTTGGTTTTTAGCACGACCCTGAGATTTGAAATTAAGGCCCTGCAGGTGGACTAGTCAGACACAAACGCTGACTACAATAGCGAGTCTTTTGTCGTATCCTAATTTACGCTGCAACCTACAGTAGCAGCACTTAGATGATAAATTAGTGCAGACAAGAGTTGGTTTTTAGCACGACCCTGAGATTTGAAATTAAGGCCCTGCAGGTGGACTAGTCAGACACAAACGCTGACTACAATAGCGAGTCTTTTGTCGTATCCTAATTTACGCTGCAACCTACAGTAGCAGCACTTAGATGATAAATTAGTGCAGACAAGAGTTGGTTTTTAGCACGACCCTGAGATTTGAAATTAAGGCCCTGCAGGTGGACTAGTCAGACACAAACGCTGACTACAATAGCGAGTCTTTTAGCGTATCCTAATTTACGCTGCAACTTACAGTAGCAACACTTAGATGATAAATTAGTGCAGACAAGAGTTGGTTTTTAGCACGAGGCTTTTGGCGTATCCTAATTTGAGCTAAAAGCTACTCCTGCCTATAGTGAGTTTAAATTAATCCCTAAAAGCACTGTTTTGGGATGGATGAGCCTGGAAACCAGCCCCAGATGCGATGCAGGCTGGTATACTGGCACAGCAAAGTTTGATATATACCCTGCCTTCCTGCCTGCCTGTATACAGCTCTATTAGTCCTCAGAAGGACTGTTGTGGTAATTAGACTGGCAGCCCTGTGCCTACACTAGCTGAAAGGCCACAAATCTGTCACTCAATCAGCAGCAGCTCTCCCTACACTGACTGTCTAATGGCGCAGAGTGACGAGCACAGCGGGGTCAGGTCTTATAAAGACCTGATGACGCTGTGCGGGCAGCCAATCACTGTAATGCCACAACCAACATGGCTGTGGCATTACAGTGTCTGTCAGCCAATCCCTGCATGCGGGCTGGCTCTGAAAAGAGCACCAACATGCAGGGAGGTGGACCCCGAGCATAGCAAGAGTATCGCGAGATTATTCGGTACTCGCTGAGTACCCTGAGTACCGAGATATTCGTGCGAATAAATGTGGCGCCCCTGCGTACAGGAGGCCACAAAGGGAACTGCAGCCAGGCAGGTAGGACATTGTTAAACACTAACACCCTCACAGCCCACACATCCCACGTGTCAGAGAGGTTACATCCAGCCCTGAGATTAGAGACTATATGAGATCGGAGGGATGGTGGATTCAGAGGAGTGGGTTGGGCACACCAGAAGTTCAGGTGACTGACAGTATATAGTGAGGGGGAGGAGTGAAGGAGTTCAGTAGGCCACAGTGAGCCGAGATGTAAAGACTCAAGAGCAGGCCAGAGAACAGCAGGAGGTTGAGCTTTGGAAAACCTTGAATTGCCTCTCTTGTCAGTCTCTATCTGCAGACCATTCCTCCCTCATACAGATCCAGCCTGTCAGCACCAGCCAGGAGGAGAGATCCCTGCAGCCTGCAAAGTAAGTGTGCTACAACTACACACAATAGACTTTAACCCTTACTGCCTCGGGGTATACAGTTCTCCCCACTGGAACTATACCATCTCCGCTGCCATTCCATCACCCCCGGAGGTTCTGCAGCAGCGGCGGCCCCATCACTGGCCGCACCAAATGGGTGGCGTCACCCGTGACATTTCCCTTGTAAATAATTCCCCTTTATTTGCCGAGCCAGGGACACGGTCCGGACCAAGCCACCTGTGACATCCCCAGTACCGTCCGGTCCGGTACCGAGTACCCCAGTCCCGTGGGGCCCGACAACCTGGCGTCACGAACAGGATCTACCCGGTCCAAAAGAATTGGACCTTGTGTGCCCAAATCCTGTGTTCTGGACTTTTCCCGCCAAATCTGACCTCAACGGCGGCCATAGGGGACTAGCGCCATGTGCAGAGGAGGCGTTCCTAAGACTCCCATCGTGGGCCGGTCCAAGGCGCGAAGAGAAGGTCCCGCCCTGGCTCTCCTTAACTCCGGGAGGGCTCACCGATTGCTTTAGTGGAGGAACCCGACCGAGGAGAGACCCCGTGTGACCGTGAAGAGATGGCAGGAGGAGGCGAGGAGCGTCCCTACTTCTTAGCCACCCGGAGGGGTGTATTGCGGCTGCAGCCCCCAAGGATGACACGGGCCCAGGAAGAGAACCGGACCCGGATCCAGATCGATATAGACCACCACCAGGGCTATGAGGCCCAGTCCAAGCGACCCGGCTGGGTCAGAGAACCGCGCGAGCCTGCGGAGAGTGAGGCCGAGGGCCGTACAGCAATATTAGTAGATGTGACTACCCCGCCAGCTGTGTTGAATAAGACCTAGAAGGAAGTTGACCCGCTTGGAGCCTTGCCGGAAGGGTTCCTGAGACTGCCGCAACCGCTGATACCACCACCGACAACCACCGAGGTGAGAGGGGAGCAGCTCCGCTGCTGGTGGGAGCGGGATAGAGACTGTGAGGATCTCATGGGCTTCATAGGCGACCCCGCAGGAGCACCCGGCCCCGCGGAATTGATCACCCGTGAGGAGTACATCCGGAGATGTGTTAGAAAGTGGGAGAAGGAGGAGGTCGAGAGACTAGCGCAGAAACAGGAGATGGTAGCCGCGCTAAGGAGGCCAAGAATGCAGCCCGCCGCGACCGCGAAATTCAGAAGTCCCCACGGCATGAGGGCCAAATCGTTAAGGTTGTAGAGGAAAGGGGTTATGCCTTCGCCCGCGAACCCGGAGCAAGGTACGATATCTTTATTAACAAGAGGGAGGTGGAAGAGCAGCTCCCGCCAGATCACCCCGACAGGCAAGTTGAAATAGGAGAGTGGGTGTCATACCACCTTGCCCAAGGAGAGCGTGGCCCGTTCGGCCTCCAAGTCAAAAGACTCTGTTTGCAATCTGAAGAGAAAGATGAAGCCTCGACTGCTGAGTACTACGAGGTACGAGATGACTTTGAGGAGCCAAGCTACATGGACGTGGCTGTTAACACGGATCCTGTGATAATCCTTGAGGCCCCAGCACTAACAAAAGATGCCATCACACAGACACCAGAGAGTTACTTGCTGATCGACGCCTTGCAGCACCTGGAGGTATTTCCCAAGAGAAAATCAGCACCGCAGACGCTACCCTGGAAACAGACAAAGAAGGAATGAACACGGGTCCTTGAAAAGAAGAAACTGTAAGTGTGAATGTACATTGTTCCTTATTGATCCCCCCACCTTACCTGAGTGAATGCTAGCATTCCCCTGTTTGTCTTGTATATGTTGAACTGAACATTGCTATCATAGACGATGATATGATAAAAACTTTCTATGTAAATAGTTGAGCACCACGGTGTGCTCCCCTTTGGTTTTAAGACCAGCAATGCACATGTGACGTAGTGCAAGTGACTGTTTTGAAGCTGCTTTTTGAAACTTTTTGCACTTTTTGAAAGAAGAACTTTTATACTTTTTTATACAAAGTAATGCTTTTATAATGTGTATTTTACAGAAAAGGTTAATGACGAGTATATACCCATGCACTTGTTTCATAGTTAACGCAACGTTATAAGAATCGTGCCTCCCGGAAGGGAAGAAACCAAGAATACTTAATGTTTACTGTTATGAAAATAAAAATGTTTTCAGGATAATCCATGACGCGCTATTTAACTCCGGGAGAATGTGGCGCCCCTACGTACAGGAGGCCACAAAGGAAACTGCAGCCAGGCAGGTAGGACATTGTTAAACACTAACACCCTCACAGCCCACACAACCCACGTGTCAGAGAGGTTACATCCAGCCCTGAGATTAGAGACTATATGAGATCGGAGGGGTGGTGGATTCAGAGGAGTGGGTTGGGCACACCAGAAGGTCAGGTGACTGACAGTATATAGTGAGGGGGAGGAGTGAAGGAGTTCAGTAGGCCAAAGTGAGCCGAGATGTAAAGACTCAAGAGCAGGCCAGAGAACAGCAGGAGGTTGAGCTGAAGCTGAGCAGGAGAGAGCCACACTGCCTGGAAGTGCAAGGCCGAAGAGTGCAGACCCGTACTGAGCCAGTGCGAGCCAGATGGGGGGGAAAGCCCGTCCGACGCTGAAGCCACCAGGAGTGTGAGAGAGCCGAGAGGGATGGTGTAACCCAGGGCCCTAGACACACAGCTAAAGCAACTAACTGCAGGCGGAGTAGCCCTCCTATATACAGGAAGGAACAGAAAGGAGAGGGAGCCTGGTATCCTAGTGCTGAGGATTACTGGAGGCTGGGCTAAAGTAGAGTGTCGGCTCTAAAGGGGACCGTAGTTCGCCCGGCATCCCCAGACAACATGACGAGGGGTCTGAGTTTCAGATTGGGATCCCTAACCCAAAGGACAGGCAGCTCAGTGACATACTAGGACTCACAGAAGCCCGAGTCACTGCTATACTGTCCAGTGTCGCACAACGTAAAGAAAGAGAATGCAACAGCCCGGAAAGGGACACTAAAGACTGTGTGAGGGGTCACAGAGAGAGAGGCCTGGCTGCAGAAGTAGAAAGAACCCGTGTGCTTGAACTGTGTACCAACTGCAAATGACTTGTAAATTGCTTGAAGGAAACAACGAGTAAAGCTTTGGAAAACCTTGAATTGCCTCTCTTGTCAGTCTCTATCTGCAGACCATTCCTCCCTCATACAGATCGAGCCTGTCAGCACTAGCCAGGAGGAGAGATCCCTGCAGCCTGCAAAGTAAGTGTGCTACAACTACACACAATAGACTTTAACCCTTACTGCCTCGGGGGATACAGTTCTCCCCACTGGAACTATACCATCTTCTCTGCCATTCCATCACCCCCGGAGGTTCTGCAGCAGCGACGGCTCCATCACTGGCCGCACCAAGTGGGTGGCATCACCCGTGACATTTCCCTTGTAAATAATTCCCCTTTATTTGCCGAGCCAGGGACACGGTCCGGACCAAGCCACCTGTGACATCCCCAGTACCGTCCGGTACCGAGTACCCCAGTCCCGTGGGGCCCAACATACCGAGTAGTGACAAGCATACTCGCTCATCTCTAAATGTATGCTCCCAAAAATGGTACACAACAAAGCACACATTGACTCTGTCTGCACAACTAAAGTCAATGGCCCCATTGCGGCATACATCCAAATTCCATTTTATGGGAACTTTGGATGTAAGCCCCGACGGGACCACTGAATGCGTGCTAGAACCCAATGTGAAAGCACCCTACTATTCACTATACTGAGAACAGCGGCTGTAAACACGTGCCCCTTGGCACATTAATGATAACTTGCTCTGCCCAGGTGCGTTGGAGAACGAGCTATCAATTGAACTTCTGGGGTGTGCTTATGACCGTCTCTTTCAGTATAGTAATCGGTGCTGTGAGCAGTGACTGTAGCCGCTCCATACACAGGCAACTGAAAGCTGGTGGCTCCTGGGTGGCAATAGACTAATTTTATTCTGGTAGTCGCATTTTCAATAAAGTGGCTAGGCAGCATTGTAACACTATTCATATGCAGATTACGTTTATGTCTGCAGGAAAATAGCAACTGGAATAATGTCAGTTTCCTTTTAAAGTGAATTTGTCAGCAGGCTTTTCCCACATAAAATGTGGCCACTACCAGTAAGCCCTTATATACAGCATTATAGAATACTGCATATAAGTCCTCAACACAATCTGCATAACATAGAGAATACTTTTTACTATACTCATGTATGAGGTGGCTCTGTCAAATAGGCTGGTCTTGATCTGGCATCTTCCCTCTTCTCTGCTTCGTGTGGATGACACGTCCTATGTCATCCATATATTGTCTTCCATTGCGCTTCTGCGCACGGGCATGATTTTCTGCCTGGCTGAAAGCAGAGCAAAGGACTGTAATGCGCAGGCTAAGGTCAAAGAATGACTACACATGTGCACTACAATACTTTACTCTGCCCTCAACCAGGCACAGAAGCGCGAAGAGGGAGACTGGATGACGTAGGACGCGTCATCCACATGAAGCAAGAAGAGAGGAGGTGTCGGATAAAAACTAGCGATGCCCATCAGACTGGACCACCCCATAGATGAGTATCATAAAAGATATTTTTTAAATTATATAGATCAGACTTATCAACAGTATTCTAGAATGCTGTGTATAAAGGCTTACTAGTGGTGGTCACATTTTATATTGGAAAAACCTGTTGACAGATTCACTTTAACTAGAACAGTTCACACATCTCTACAATCTTTAAAACTTTCTGTATCATTAGGGGGTCACACACACAGATATCTGGGCAGATATTGTTCACAGATCTCTGGTTGCAGTAAAATCATGGACAGATTGCTCCATTTGTACACAGCCACAAAATGGAACCATGTGTCCATGATTTCACTGCAACCAGAGATCTGTGAACAGTATCTGCAAAGATATCTGTGTGTGTGACGTGGCCCTAGGTCAAATCAACAGGAAACTTTGCAACATTTTACAAAACAAAACCTATGTGTAACTTGATGCTAAACTATTGCTAAAGTCTAACAAAGAAGATATAAGGAAGCTGGGTGAAGTTACAAGAGTAAATGCACTCAATATAGTCACAGTATTAGATTAGGCAATCTGGAACGGATTAAGTTAAAACAACATACTAATTACACTAATGT